>CAEGAE010011194.1:0-13269 GCA_903067095.1 Girardinus metallicus | reverse complement strand
TATATATATATATAATATCTTGTCCAATAAATGCTTCCCACTGTTACTGCTATGTTTGTAACTGAAAAAAAAACAGGGAAGACAGAAGGTAAAATCTGCAGTTTGATTGGCTATTATAGCCACTATTCTCTTCCAAATGCTAGTTGTTTACCAATAAGAAAAACCTTTGTTCTATACTATGAAAAGTTTAAAATCAGAAAATTTCTTTTGTAGTTAAAGCTACATTTACGCCACCAGGAAATCAGATGGTCTTCATCACATTTGTCACATTCTTTGAGTGGTTAAGAGTGAAGTTCTAGTTTGTCTTGGATAGGCATGTAGTTTATGTGAGGCGCTTAAAGAAAGGTCCTCGTTTTATCAGTCCTTATAAGACTGGTACTGTTAGGCAAACCTTGCTGCTCTTTCATGCCTTGCTCATATCACCATGGCAACACACCAGCCCCTGCAGGCGTCTGCCAAATTGACAGTGTAAAACAGAGCACACACATCCACCCATTCATCCAGCCCCCTCTCTTTCTGTAGCACCAAGACGACACTGCCTATATAGTTAATTAGCCCGTGTGTACACATCTTACAGCAGATTTAGCAGCTCCTGAACGGTCACGTGTTGGCCTTAAATCAATGATTACTTTGTCTCTCTTTCTTTTTTTTTTTTTTTTTTTGCAAGGGTTAATTTGGAGGAATTCAAGAGAAGCAAATTGCAGTCGGTGTTAGTGACCAAAAGCCTTCCAGGTTGAGATAGAATCAGGCGTGGGTGCAGGATCACAGTGTAGGAGGATTTAATAGACCCTTACCTGCAGGGTATACAGACATTTTCAGCAATTGAGCTGTGATGTTAGTAAGCTGTTATAAAGCCGAAGATTGCACACACTCTGTCAGTTCACCAGCGTCTCCCTACATAGAGACCCTCCATGTACTTACTGCGCACAGCATGCATCAAAAGGTATGCTCTTTTGCGTTAGAAATCTATTATGTTTGACATTTTGACATTTATTTGCCGAACACGCGATGCTGAAACTTTACATGAGAAACATAAAAGATTGCATGCAAATACACATCTGGAATGTAGCTCTGAAGAAGGAAAAAAAATAGCATAACTTTATTTGAATGTACTTTTTTTACTCTAGATTTTGAAACTGCGAGTCAATAGCCTGAAGTAAAAAAATAAATAAATAAACTGAAGTTTTTCTCAAGACACAATCCCAGAGGATTGTAGAATGCCCAAATACTCTGAGGATACTTCTTCTAAGTGCTGGAAATGTGTAAATGTAAATTATTAAGAATGGAAAGATATTTTATGAAAATCTTTCATAGATGATATGCAAAGGCATTTGAAAATGGCTCCTACCTGTTCCAGCACGGCTGCACAGCAGTGCACAAAGCAAGAGCTATAAAGAAATAAACACATACGTTTCATATGTAAGAACTTAATTGTCCTGTGCCTCAAGTCAGTAAAACACCATAGGAATTAATTAAAGTGGAGATGATGAGCCAGGCGCTTTTGTCCAACATCGGTGCCTGACCTCACAAATAAGAGATTGTAAGACAGGGGCTGATACTACATTAAATCCTATGGTTTGAGAAAGGAATGTCACTCAGGTTTGTATATGTGTGAAGGCAGATGACTGAATATTGTAAACAAGATAGTGTTTGTTCTTCTGTCACAAAGGCCCAGTTAAAGATATAAAACCATTTTAGAATCGGTGTCAAGATTAAAAAGAAAAAACAGCCATTTTCAGACAGTTTCATCAAATTTCAAAGTCTCTAGATGAGCAAAACTAGAAGACTTTGGTACTGCAAGGGGAAATCATACAGCTTTCATTCAGAAATTCAACAGTCTTATCAGTCTTCCATTAAGGCCAGATTTGTTATAAGTGGATTTTTATGTCATTTAGGTTCATTTATTTAGGATATCGGAGCTGGATTGAATTCAAAAACACACCAAACTTTTTAGGTTTTTAATTTGCTATATATAATGTTGAAAACCATGCATCATTCATTTTCCACTTCACAATTAAGAACCAATTAGTGTCGGTCTGCCACACAAATCCCCCCTCCTCGCAAAATACGCTGACGTTTGAGTGGACAAAATGTGAAAAATATAAATTGGGTATGAATACTTTTGCAAGGCAATTAAACATGGTCACAAGCAATTGGTAAGACCATGAAGTAGTAAAGATGAAATGATCTATGCTCATTAACAGTCCCCAGTGATGTCTAATTAGCATGTAATAGGACACCAAATCCTGCACAGGAGGCTTGTTATTTAAGGATAAAGCTCATCTCTCATTTGAATGCATTTTTCATAAGATGCTCTAATTAAGTTTCATTAGCATTATTAATTAAACATTTAAAGCCTCTCATTTCCTCCATATCATGGTGTCTACTTCAAAACAGCATGTGACAATCCTCACAGTAATGGAAATCTCAATCACAATCTTGTTTCAGAGCCCTTTAAGGCCCGTCTATTTCAGTACCAGAGAATTCTTGCAAACACATCTTTGTGCCACGGCTGAGTAAAGTCATCGTTTTCACATTTAAATTTTCAAAGGAACCGCACAACCCTCTCTATGAAAGTGACCCCGTGCCACAGGTTTTCGATTTTAAAACATTTTTGGGTCCACAATGGGTAATTGAAGACTCCCGCAATGGATTTCAAAGGCCACCGGCTTAACAAAACTGCTGATCTGCGGCCCTTGGTTTCACCACGGAAAAGTTCTGAAAGCCTCTGTTATTCTCCCTCAGTCAAAAGCGGAGCTAACCTTGGTTTCAAATGTTTCTTCGCTCGTTAATTTGCCTCATTAAAAATAAATCAGGTGTTATGCCGGGGTGGCTCATTGTTGGCAGTTCCATTCTGAGCCCCTTCATATGTGGAAATATGGCTTGATAGCAGCTCTGAAGCCCAAGTTGCTTCCTTTAACAAGCAATTTAAATGCAAAGCAGTAGCTTTAATTTAGTCACCCACTTTTGAAGTTCACTTTTGAAATAAAACAGGGATCTGCAACTTAACCAATTAACAAAATTCTGTATATCCTAATTGGTGAGATGCTTGACAAGTGGAGGAAGAAGGGAAGAAAGTAAAATTGTGGAAGCACAGGTTGTTTAATTAGTAGGTGTGTTGCATACACTATTGCACATGATATAAAAGAATAGTTAAAAAAAAGTTTTATTTAATTGATTTTTGATTTGATGCTGTGTAGAAGAACTCAAAACACTGATGTTTGTGTTGTATCATAAGTTAACTGAATCATTTTATTTAAATTTGATATTAACTAGCTCCAGTGGTGGAGAAAGTACTCAAACAATGTATTTAAGTAAAAGTACAAATACTCAGACAAAAATGTACTCTAATAAAAGTAAAATTACCACATTAACATTTGTACTTGAGTAAAAGTAAAAAAGTACTGGCTTTTAAAAATACTTAAGTATTAAAAGTAAAAGTACTTGCTGAATGCATTACCTAATCGCTAATACAATATCATTAAGTGTACCTATCGTATTAAATTTTAATGCATCAGAAATGTGCCATTTTAATGAAAAATGCTATAGATAAAGCATGTTTTTATTGTGTTTACTCTCTGTAACATAGTTTAGATTTAGATATGTAATTCTGTACACCATAATTTCAGGGATTGAAAAATCTTGTCTCCTGTTCTAACATAGCATGAACTTCACTTTCTTTTTGCCACTAGTGGCATTTATTTTGAAAAAAATCCAACAAAAAGGGGATGGAAAGAAGGTGGGTGGGGGAGGACATGCAACCAATGAGCCATGTAGCAGTGTTGTAGTCAAGACCACCTAACCTGAGACCAAGTCAAGTCCAAGACCAGCACCCCGCTGCAGTTTTGTAGAAATTAAGTGAAGTAGAAAGTACAGATACTTACTGTAAAATGTAGTGGAGTAAAAGTCAAAAGTATCCATGATTAAATCTACTTAAGTAAAGTACAGACACACAAAAAATGTACTTAAAGACAGTAGTGAAGTACTTGTACTTCATTACTTCCCTCCACTATCGAGCTCCCTTAATGTGTTATTTTTTAAGAAACAAAATAACTACAAGGACAGCATGTCATACCAACAGAAAACGTTTTATATGTTATTTTTTTATTCATTTATTTCTATATCGTGCCTTAATTTGATTTTTAATTTCAGACTTTAGATAAAAATATGAATGAAAAAGCTTAAATGTAGAAAAAAAAACATTTTTATATATAAGTAGGAATCAGTATTCATAGATTCTGGTTATGAGTCTATATAAACTGATTTAATACAGTGCAAGAGGTGCAGCGGAACAACATGTTGTACTTATATATTTGTGAATATAGGTAATGGCCAAGCAAACAAAATAGCAAAGAACAAGGAGAAATGAGTGACAAAACAAATAAGCTGTACATCAAATATCTTATAGGCAGAAATTGTTTCATGTATCTGAGCATTTCCTTCAGCTAGATATATTAAAACTAAGATTTTAAAACATTTCTTTTTTTTTTTTTTTTTGCAGATATCTATCCAGACAGAGCTTGATTGCTTCCATTGGACGAATTTAAATAGAGCACTTCTGTTCAAGCAGCATTCAAGTTTGGACTACAGCAGAGATCTGAAGAGAAATTACTAACAAACATCATTTTGGACAAGACAAGAACAGTTACCTACTCTTTGTAACGACTAAACTGGATGAAATTTTTAAATCATTCCTAATGATTGACGACTTTAATTTATTGCTTATGGTTTTCTTTAGCATTTGCAGTCATTCTTATGTGCTGTATTGCACTGAAAGTTGAAAACACAAAGTTAATTTACTAGAAGAGGTCAAAGTAAACTTTTAAGGAATTGACTAAAAAGAAAAGTACAATGTGAACAGATACAACTAATTCTTTGTTTTTGTGGTGCTTGGTTTATTATATTGATTATGTCTTTATTAAACCATGTTTTAAACTTCTTTAGATTGTTGTCGTAGACCTACCAGATTTTTATCTCGTACTTCTTTATATAACAGATTAGAAATTGTGATCCATTGGTGTGGGACTTGCTTTCCTTAATAGTAGTTTGTAGTCCATGTTGGGAGGTGATGAAATGAATCTGCCCCGATCATTTAAGATATTTTTGACTGAGGAGGGATGCAAGCAGAGGATAAAAGTTAAACCAAAGCCAAATAGCTTTCCTGCAGAGCCTCTTTTGTGAAGTTAAAACATGTCAGTGTGGCACCACATGGCTCCTTTTTTTACCAGCTTTATTACGAATCCAATATTTATTAAAATATTTACCCAGTTTTATTTACAGAAACAGCTCGGCAGTTTTAATAAAGTATTCAGCAGTTCGTGGGCATATTTTAATACTTTTTTTATTTAAAATGCTCCAGCACACTGCTGGGATCTGGCAGGGGAAAAGAAAAAACAAGATAACCTGCTTGTTACTGTCCCAAGGCTCTGATAGTTTTTAAATAATAAAGCTTATTAAAGTGCAAGAGTGGTTTACTTTTTTTTTTTTTTTCCTGAATGCAGAGGGCTTTCCATGAAAACAGGAACATAGTTTTCTGATCTGTCAACCTCCGAGGTACTGATCTAAATGGTTTTGCTCCCTTTTCCACACAAAAAGAAAAATAAAACCAACATTGTTCTGGATATATTTGGGTGGATTCACTCAGTGCTGATAATCCCAGGGAGAAGGTGCTCCAGTTAATCGTATATTACTAACCCCATTTTTGTGTAGTGGTCCTGCATGCTGACAAAAACTGATGATGTAACTCATTTTCCCCCATGAGATATTCTCGATAAAAAGCACAGAAATATATGTATGTATAAGATGTGTTTTCCAGTCTCGCTTTATTACATTTTTCCCCCAACAGCAGTTAAAGTAAAATGCGGATTCTGTGGTGAGAACAAATTATCAGACTGAACTCTTTACTGTTCTGAAATTTCAGCTTTTTTTTTTTACATCATCCAAACAACAGAGAATTTAAATCATACATGGAGCTGCAGTCCCAGCCAGAAGTTTACATAAACTCATAATCAGCATAAATGTCTCACTTTTTAAAACATTTAAATGATTTAAATTTAATTAAAATTGAAACGGCTGTGATGCTTAGTCTATGTAAGACTCACCCATACTGTAGCAATGTACTATCCATGTCAGTTCTTCAACTGATTGCTCCCCAGAAAAGCAAACAGCGTTTGCAGAGGTACAACACTAACTCTGGTCTTTTAAGATATTCACCACCCTTTCTGACTTCATGTCAAAATAAACACTAACAGTTTGAACATTATATCATTCATTAGTTTCTTTTTTAAAAGCCTAAAACCCAAGTCCATAAAAGCTGATGCATTCATTTTTCAAAGATTTTTTGGGGTTTCATAAGTACTGCTGTATTATCCACAGTCACAGTGGTTGTCAAATGACCAGACACAGAGAAGATGAAGGATTTTCTTCTCGTTATGAAAGCATGGTCAGCATTGAAAGACGAAAAGAAAAAAGAAACATTCACAAGTCCACTCTGCTGAGCTGCTCATCTTAGCCTGAATGAGAAAACCCTTTTAAAGTGAAAGAAATAGCCTCTTAAACAGCTGCAAAGGGAGGTCTGTATAATTTGGTAACACAGAGGTGATGAAAAATTGCAGAGATGGACCTAAATTCTAACCCCAACCCATTTAGAGCATGCTTCTGTCTGTCTATCAGTCAGTCGTGAGCAGAAGCAAGAGTTATGTTCAACTTTTTTGCCGTTATGCTTTCTGACACAATATGTATAGTATTTGTATGGTCATAAACTTCACTATTTAAACTGGTAAACTTTAAATGGTAAAGTTTACCATTTAAAGTTTACCATTGTCAAGTGACCTTGGCTTGTCTCTTGACAAGCCAGGGTCCACCTTACGGGCACATTCACTCTAGTAAAAATTGTTAACCATCTTGAACATTTTCCACTTGAATAATATTTCTCACTGAAGAATGATAGACTCCATATTATTTTTGAAATTGCCTTTTAGCCATTTGTGCACTGATGGTTAGAAGCAATTGGCTCAATGCAATGCTGACACCTTCACTCCTTGACATCCACACAAACAGCCGACCCCTATTGCAGCCCTAATGGCAGAACTGTAAAATACAGAATCAAAAACAAACACAAAGTCCCACCATTTTATAAAAATAAAATTTACAGTCCAGGTGTTTTTTATTATTATTATTTGTTATTGTTATTTTCCATCTATCTTTTCCCTATACTGGAAGTTTAAAGTTAAGGTTTGTAAATGCACAAAAAGCATCAGTCCTTTTGTTTACCCGATGTCTTTTTAATCGTGTCATTGCTGTGTTTTGTAATGCAACTCACTCTCTCAAGCCACAAGGATATAAAGCCATAATAGTATTGCATTGCATTGCTATGGCCAGGATTTCATGCTGTAGTATACCCATTTGCAACGTGCTCAAAGAAATCAGAGGCTGCTTTCTGGATGTGCACAAGCAGCACAACAATTTGAAGATTTGAGAAGGAGTTCTGAGAATCTCAATTCTGTTCTGAGAAGCAGAACAACATTGTGCTTTTTTGTTCTAAAGCCACTGAGAAAAACTGTAACCATTCAACTATGTTGGAAAGAAGTTCAGTATTTCCATGTAATACACAACCAGGTTCCAGTCGTATTGAGAGGTGTTTAACCGCACTCCCCCAAGGTTTCATTCTGACATTTTGACACACACCTTGGACCACAGAACTCTTTTGGACAACAATTCTTCTGATGTGTCTTTTCCTATTTGACAGTACTTGGTTCTGACTGTGCTTTACATTCATCTGAAGTAATTAATGAATAATATTGCAAAATCTTTTCATTTGTGTATTTATTTACTACTTGTATCTCCTCTGATTGACTGAAATGTATAAATACATTTCTCAGTTGGTTGAAGACATAACATGGTAAAATTTGTGATGCAGAGTTTGGGAACTATATGTAGTTTGAGGATCTTAAATTGCTTGAAAGTGTTGAGAATGGGAGGAGAAAAGTACAGACTGAATTAAGGCATTCCTCTGAGTTTTGCGACACTGCAAAAGGCTCTACATTTTCTTTTTGACCTAAGTGAAGAAACTTATTGGCTTTGAAGGTCAAAAGAAGCCGTTTGAAAACTTTACCAAAGTGCAAAGAAGTTTGTATCTCTCTCTGTCGCCACTGTCTTTGTATGAATTTGTGTGGGAGTGAATCAGCAGATAATATATTCTTTCTTCAGCCAATATGTAATGCCAGTTTCAGCAATTAGCGGGTGAAACATTTATAAACCTAATGAAACATTAATTGTCTTTTTTTTTTTTTTTTTTTCACTTGGGGCTCATATCTAAGAACTACTCTCCTCAAAGACATGCCTCATATATGGCTGCTTCATCATATATTTGAACTTGCAATTAGGGGTTTAATGATAGCTTTAGTGAAAGAATGGTTGTGCACAAGTGAACTAATATCTTTTTGTTAAGCATTTTGATGGGTGGCCCCCCGGCTGAGTTTTGGAAAGAGGTTTATGTGTGCAAACTGGACCTCAACAAAATCTAAACAGTCCTACTGCTACTGATTTAACGCATTGCATTCAGAGGTGGATAGTTTTCACCATTGCCCTTTGGGGGCAGATAATGCACTGTGGTTTCTCACCACCACGGCAATGCAAGTTTTGCATCCTTATTGTCAGTGAGACCTAAATTATTTTCACTAGAAAAGCAATATCTTTCAACACTGTGCTGTTGCTCATGATTAGACCGTGCATTATCTTTGTTTCTTTTGTTTTATGCCACCCTTTAACTGGGAGTATTATTTCACTTGGCACGCGCAGCCTATGTGGTCACAAAGCCTGGGCTGCACACAGACGTCTGGGGGAGATCACAATCAGTCCCTAGTGGCCGGGCACAGACAATGACAGTTACTCCACACAGATTTCTGTCGAGCTGACCCTAGAGTTAAATATGTGTTACCGTTTGAATGCATGAATTTGAGAAAAGTACATTGCTATCAGCATGTTTAGCCAAAAGCGGTTATTGGCACACAAAATCCCCACTGGTTTTCAGAATACACTCAAGTTGGGTGTTACTTCTGAACACTGACATTCAAGAAACTTTGCAAAACAACTTTCTGTTCTTCTTGGCAAAAGAATCACTCAAGACTGAGAACCTCCACCTTGTAATAACAGCGATGCCAATTGTTATCCTTGAAAAACAATCCGCTTTCTTCTTGACAACTTACTTTAGTACCTTCTGGCAGTATTGAGTGAATGTTTTATTTTAATTTAAAGTCCTTGAATTTGCATATCATATTGCCTATCCGTATTCTAAACTTTCTGCATTATCAACTACCTATTCTTCTGCAGATAATATAAAAGAAAAAAAACAAGATGTTACCTTTAGTTCACCCTGGTGCCTGTTGTTGCTACTGTATGAACATGTGCCAGTGTGTGTAGATTTACAGAACTCCCTGAGCTCTTCCCACAGTGAAATTCCTGAACAGAGAGCAAGCAACAAGATAAAAACATTGCAACCAGAAACAACTCAGAACATGAGCAAAATCTGAGCCAGTATTTATATGTGTTATGTAGTGATTTTATCGAGTCATAATTCAATGGGAATCAAATATGGGAAAAGCATAATTCAGTATTTTATTTTTTTTTGGTAAGAACAAATTAGGTTGACTCTAATGAGTTCTTTTGAACTTGATTCAGCATTCTCTACAGTGACACCTGGGGCAAATAACTAGCCACCTTAAGTATTGAAAAGGGATAATTGTTAAAAGTGGGCATTAGAATTATTAATAGCAGTCAGTATCTTTTGTCAGGCGATCCTCAGAGGCCTCTCGATCGGCAAGACACAAAAATGTTCTGACCCAAGAGAGGAGCTAAGAGCTTGTCAGAAAGCAGGTAGTTCCAAAGTGAATATCTCTTGTCTTAAAAACAATCTTTTGACAGACAATTTCCGTGTTTTTCCTGCCATTTCTGCTTCAAAAGTTGCTTTATTTTCATGTATATATATGACTATATGCTGTACCTTAATGATGTATTGATCCAGTGTCCATTAAACACATAGAACAAAAGATACCACACAATAACTATCTAGGAAGAAAAATTACTGCACGGCAATAGCAAAGATTAATTTATTAGAATTTGCTCAAATCTATATGGTGTGCGTGTATAATTTATCTTATATGCTGTCCTGTTGCTTTATAAAAATGAGCCTGTTCATAATAAAATCTTGTGTTTTCCCATGGTGAAGTATTTTGTGGTGTATATTAAGATTGCATTAACTGATTATATATTACATATTGATTAATAACTGGGTTCGTAGATTATTGGAAAACTGACAACGTTTGGAGCTATAGATCTATC
Organism: Girardinus metallicus; assembly: GCA_903067095.1. Lineage (NCBI taxonomy): Eukaryota > Metazoa > Chordata > Actinopteri > Cyprinodontiformes > Poeciliidae > Girardinus > Girardinus metallicus. The sequence continues at coordinate 2,931 of CAEGAE010011194.1, read as the reverse complement.
ACTTCAGACAGTAGAAAGCCTGAAAATATTGCCTCATAAACATTAACCTTATAATAGAGGTTCTTACAACATTTAAGAATAACTATGCCATTATGCAGAACACTAAAATTATTTCATATTTTGACACATAAATATTGCATTTAATATCTTTCAAACCACCACTCTTCCATACAGGCCAGATTTGTGGATTATATAGCAAGAGACCTCTGGACAGATTTTTCAGCTTGAGATATTGGTATTTACAACTCCTCCAGAGAGGTCTTTGGTTGTTTCTCTGATTAATTCTGACCCGGGGTGACAATTTAGATTGACAGTTATGTTGTGGTTGTTTGCAGTGCTAGCACACATTTTCCATTTTCAAACAATGGACTAAATAGCGCTTGTGAAATCTCTGAGCCCTTCAAGAGAATAGTTGGATTTAGACTGAAATGAAATTGCAGGCAGGAGGAATCTGTTTGCTCTTTCGTTGGCATCTAAATGGGGTTGTTTGTCCTTGATTTTAGTTTGATATTCATTTATGTTCACTTTAAAGCCATGTACCACTTTGTGTTACTTTATCACATTGTAATCCAATTCAAATCTATTTAAACTTAAGTAAAATGACACGTGAAAAGGTTTGAGGAGTATGCATACTTTTTCAAGGCACTGTAAATAAACCATGCAATCGCACACATGAAAGTACTTTTCACTAAGACTCACAAACGAGAGCTTAGAAAATCTGAAATGAGCTAAATTAGAAGATTAGAACTTTCTAATCTTTTTACAGCCATTAGAGCTTTTTCTGTAATCAACTGAATGGCTTGGTTGACAATTAATAAAAGTACAAAAAAAAAAAACACTAAAATAATAAAAAAAAGATACAAGTCTGGATATTTTTCATAATTCAATTAGTGCTTCCCTGAATGCAGCATTAGATGCATGCTACCATTTGCTAATCCATTCAAATATATACCATTTATTTATGACTTTCAGCATAATTTAATCTTTTAGCAAGACTAAAAGGCTAAGTCGCTTAATTTTTTTTCTCTCTCTCTCCTCCCCAACCCCTCTCTTCCCTGTGTGGGGCTAGAAGCTGTGTTCTGGAGCAAATGACAGCAGGAGTGTTTGAAGCGTACTGTTTCTCAAAGAGAAACGTTATTGTTGCTGCTATTGCATCCCTAACTGTCATGTTTGTGTGAATACATAATCCTGACCCAGTGGCAGATGTAGACAATATGCAAGAAGAAAGAAATGCAAACAACAGTGGCTCCTGGCATGTCTAAACACCCATTCGCAGTGATGAAAATACCAATATCCTAACCCATTTACACACAACCAGGAATAAATGAACTGCGCAAAATGGGAATGTCTAAGATAACACGCAGACATATTTACATGTCACTAATAAGATTACTTTCTCCCATAAAGCAATAAAATGTGTGTACTTACTAAAATGTTCATTCCTCAAGATGAAGGCAAATTTTCCACCATGTTTTCCTAAATTCAGACTGTGCATTTTCTACAAGTGGGAAGAGAAACATGGATCCCCCCACCTCCTAATACTCCACTTGCTAGAGAGCCCATTCTGTTAATTAACCAAACCACATGGGGCCAAACATAAGTCCAAATGCTCTCTCTTGTTTTGACTGAAGTTCACTGTACATTCCAGCTAATAAATAAAAGGCATCAGAGGATCCACAGAGAGATATACTGCAACACATACTGTATTTGAAAGAGAGGAGAGTTAATGGTCAGATCAAATACTTTCGGAGTAAACGCGCAAAGAGAAATTCAGCCACAACATCACATACTTCCAGCTGTAGCCAGATATTTAAAAAGAGCCTGTAAAATGACATCAGCCTCTATTCACTGTAGTCAATATTTACTAAATGTCAGAAAAATGACATTAATTAAAATAAATAAATTCAGAACATTATTTATTCAATATTTGGTAGACGTTGCATTTTTAAGTTGTACAATGGGCTATTGTGATATTTTTATGTAAGCATCTTTCAGTAGTTTCCTGGCATCCCGTCTATCTCTTCAATATTTTAACATCTTGCTCTTTCATCATGATAGTATTTATTTTGTTATTTTGCTACATCCCCACATCAAATCTAATAATTTACAGCTGGGATGGGGTTCATAGCTCGCAAGCTTCCCACTTTTTCCTCCATATGTAATGATGGTCATGAGGGTCAATTATTTAATGTGTCAATGCATCAGACGATATGAAAAGTCTCAAAAAATAAAGATGCTAGTATTTGAGTGGATTGCAAACTGTAATAATTCTTGCTTTATTACATTGCTCCATTTTTTGGAGTAGTGGCTTCTTCCTTGTTGATTGGCCTTTCATCCCATATCATTATAGGACTTGCTTCACTGTGGACATTCATAATGATAACTTACCGGCTCCTTCCAATGGCCTTGTGTTTTTGTTTTGGGATTCATTCACAAATTTCTTCCAAAACATGTTTATTTCTGGGATAATAAACTCATCTTTTTCCTGAACTCCATGATGGCTGAACTTTCTAATGCATTTATTTTTATTGAATATCGGTCGAAACTGATGAATGGTGCATTTTCAAGTATCTTTACAATATACCAAAGGATGGACCAGACTTGTGGAGCGCAGTAGTCGTCATCCTTGTATCCAATGGAATTTCTTTTGACACAGAAGTGTATCTGTTTAACTTACATCAGAATCAGAAGCTAACAAAGCCATGACATCATCATCTGGGCTTTTCCAAATTGTTTAAGGAGACACTAGACTCTGGAGAAAGAAAATATATATATGTATATATTTTTGATTTTTATTTTAGGTTCTGTCACGATTACCAAAGTCATTTTATGTTTAAATGCCTGAAAATGACTATCTCTCTCTCTCTCTCTCTCTCTCTCTCTCTCTCTCTCTCTCTCTCTATATATATATATATATATATATATATATAT
>CAEGAE010011188.1:0-19802 GCA_903067095.1 Girardinus metallicus | reverse complement strand
CTGGTGACCTGTCCAGGGTGACCCCGCCTCTCACCCGGAACGTAGCTGGAGATGGGCACCAGCAACCCTCCCGACCCCATTAAGGGACTAAGGGTGAACAGAAAATGGATGGATGGATGGATGGAGTTGAATTGATAAATAACGGATTGTTTCATCAAGCCAAATACATTTTGGATTCAAAATTCAATTAATTTGCTTTATTTTGGGGCTTTTTCTAGAGCGGGTCATTTTTGACCCGTAGGACAAGGAGAGTAAACAGAATGTTAAGATGGCACCAGGGTTAATCATCTCCTTGGTTTAGCAGATGTTAAATTTCAGTTAGGTGACAGAGAATGATGCTGTCTATTGTATTGAGCTAACCACAGGAGTGTCGTCTACAAATGTTATCATATTATGTGTGCTGTAAACTGATATTCAGTAATGTGTAAAGTAAGAATAGCAGGTGTCTCAGGATACATCCCAAACCTCAGCTTGTAATATTTTGCAAGCTCAGACTTATTACGTCTCTAGACATGCAAAGATGGCACCTGAATAAAAAGATTCTATAAGGGATTCACTCAGTTATACAGGTACAGACACTTTTACAGAATGTTATTTCAAACCATCTTTTAAGCAATTTAGATTTTTTCCTTTGATTTAACAATTTTTGTTATTCGGGTCTATAACATAATGTCTCAACAACATCATGTACAATAAAATTTGTAGGTATTACCAGACAAACAAAATGGAAGTTTAGCGGGAAATTAATACTGCTGAAAGACACTGTATCTGTTTAAGTAATTGTATGTTTTAGTTGGTTTTTAAGAAGATGAAATGGTCCAGATAGTTTAAAAACAGGAAAAAGCCTCTTAGTTTAGCCCTGAATCAGTCGCTGCAAACTGAATGCAAACTTCAAGATCAGAGCAGTAGTGAATGTTTTACAGTGATGAATGACCTTTTGTGTCAGTGTGGCAATAAGCACCACTAGAGAGGTTGTTTATAGTGAAAAAAAACAAAAAAACAACTGATGCAATGAGCTGACAAAGAGTCAGAATATTATGAAACAAACACTCTCCTGATTGCATATTTGAAAGTCTTAAATATTACAGCAACGAATTGCAGATGAACAGCAATCTGTTTTCCTTTTCACACAGCAATGAGGCAATCACTTGTGCAGGATTTCTTTCGTATTGCTCTCTTTTTACTTAACACAACAGCTACATTAATATTCCAACAGCTGATATGTTTGCACTCTCCTGCTGAGGTCGGTCTGGCAATATCGCTGCATGAGAAGGAATTATTAATCACACACCAGCTTCCCTGACTGCTCTCTGCTGTTGTGTATTAACTGTTGCATCGTGAGCTGTTGGTGCTGCCCAGGAGTTGAGGAAGTGCATCTCCTCTGAGTATTACATGAGGCTGAGAAGGAGTACCTTTCAAACAGGAAATAAACACTCCAATGATCCTTCAAGGAATTAACTTCCGACCTATTTGCAGTGCTTTTGAACACTCGTCTCAAGTCTGTTTGTCCAGGAAATATGGCATTGAGATGTGTGCTGGCAGACACTACATTCATACCTTACTTTTCACATTGTGGTGAGATTTGTGAATCAATGGAGCTTTGAGAGTGTTCACATCTGACACAAGAGAGTCAATGCTTGTGCATCAAGGAGAGCAATGTATTTAGAGTCACATAAATAAGTTAGGTCATGTTTATATGTAAAGCACATTTCAGCGACAAATGTTTCAAAACAGCAGGAGGAGCTACAGAGACGCACTTTTTAGGCAGATCTGTGAAGACACTGCTGCTGGAGTCAGTACAACTAAAGACAGACTCATGGATGAGTTTCTCTAGATCTTGCTGCAACATCAGTCCTCTAATCCTGGAACATTTCTTCAGGTGATAAAAGCCTGACTTTGTAATTGTCTTTATGCGTCTCTGAATGTTCTGAGTCGTATCGATACAACCTAGATTTTGGACCTTATCGGTAGTTTCTAGTTGTAATAAATGAAGCTGTGTGATGACTCTTGATCGTTACTCTGAGTGTCGAAATATTAATATTACTCAGTTTTTTAATAAGCTGCAGAAAGTTGTGGCACATCTACACATTGGTTTGTTCTAAGTATCTGTTCAGTGCATGGATGGGTTCTGAGTCACCTGATGACATTCCAGTGTAGGAGCTTTGTATCAGGCAATACTGTAACAGAGAGTCCAACCTGACTCTCTGGTCTTTTTAATAATATAACTTGATATACAGTGTTTTTTTTTCCACAGTCTGTATTTACATGGATAGCTATTGGATAATTGATGCAGTGAAAATGAATTATCCAAATAATTTTGGGAGCATAAATTTGTTGTACTATACTGTTTTTAGAGGCTTTAGCTATGTCTGTAAGAAAGAAAAATGCCACAAATAGATTTGCAGCTGAAATTTAACTCGTTTGATTCTTCAGGAGACTAAATGAGACAGTCCAACACCTAAAAACAATTTGTAGAGAAAAGAAAAACTACTTTAGCAAGAGTTTAAAACAAAACTTTGTTTAGTGTTCGAGGAGAGTAGTCTTGTCTGTGCAGTAGAAAACATAATAGTAGGTTGTCGTATGAAGGAAAAATGCTTGTTTTCATATTTTAATTAATGCATCTCTGCAAATTTTGCATCATATTGTGTAGATTTGACTTGAAATGTGAAATTTACGTTTACAATGTGAAATCAGCAGGATAAAGGATAAAGATGATGAAAACAACAAGGTTGGCTTGACGCAGTTCCAGTTCGATTCCTGCATGTCATGCGGTGTGTTGCCTCAGCAGCTTCAGTGGCCTCTGACAAAGCCCTGGCTTTAAACTCTGCTGTGAAGGATTGTTTCTATCCACATATAACTCATCAATTCCATGTCATGTTGCTGCACTCTGGTTGATCTGCTCGGCTTACTCCCACGTGACCTGTCATTAGTGTTGTCATTCAAGTTCTGTCTTCCTGCAGTGATTTATAAATGCAGAGAGAAACTAAGGGGAATATTTGGACCCAGTCTCACATCACAGGAAGCTTTTATTTTTAAGTCTGTCTCATAATTATCAGAACATTTACGTATTCAGTGATTCAGTTCTATATACACATTATTGTTCTATGAAATTTTGACATTTAAACTTGGACCAATAATAAAAATAAAAAATAAAAATCAATGCAGCAATGTAGGGCTGATGAAAAAAAAAATGCTTATTTGTATTACAGTATGTCCTCTGAATATTTGTTTAGGGCTACTTTTGCATGAATTATTGCATTAATGCAGTGTGGCCTGGAGGGAATCATCTTGTTGCCCTGCAGAAACCTTAATAAAGGTTTTATAATAGTGGCCTTCAGCTCATTTAAATTGTTTGTCAATGTGTCTCTCGTCTTCCTCTTGACAGAACTCAATAGATTCTCTAATGGGTTTAGGTCTAACAAACTATACTGACCAATCAACCACTAGTATACTCTAGTTATTAAAGCAGCTGTTTGTACTTTTAGCAGCGTGAGCAAGACAAGAATACATTTCTATGAGTTTGTTACATCTTGCCAGTGGAACGTTTGCCCATTCCCGGATTTCATGTTGCTCCAGAAGATCATCAGATTTTTTTTATTTATATTTCTGAACAACTTCGTCCCTGGCTTGTTTTCAGGTCTCCTTGGTATTGATGGAGTTGTTGGTTTAGTGTTGATGCTGCAGCCTCTGAAACATTTCAGAAAAGATGTACATATACCAGATCATGTGACACTTAGATTGCACATTGGTGAATCTTACTTTCTTAAAACATTTCACTTACGAAGGTAATTGGTCGCACCTGTATGCTTCAGAAGCGCCTAAGCACTTAGCCAATGTCCAATTTTTTTATTTATAAAATATTTATATAATATTTTTTGGATTTTACTTTACAAACATTTAAACAAACTCTTAAAAATGCCGAGAGGGGTGAAGACTTTGCAAGACGTATGTGACCTGTGCTTCATCTGTATTTTTCCTTTTTCCATTACATATTTATTCAGCGACATTTCAAAGTTCCTTTTTGCATTTTGGATCAAGGCCTAAATCAAAAATTCTAACAGTCATCTGCTTGACAACTGGCAGCAGAACTACCTGTTTTAATGTTAGTCATAAAAGATTTCTGTAGTGAAATTCCTTTTACTCTTATTTAACTATTCAAATTTTCTGAGAAATATTCTTTTTAATACTGAAAAACCAAATCCAATTATGAACATTTTCTATTTCTTGAATAAACTGCTTAGTGCACTACAATATGGGTCAAGGTTGATGAAAAGTTCAGAACTAATCAGTTAATTGAAGCTTTTTATGCCATGAAACTCATCACTTGTATAGTCTTATCCAGATTCTCCACTCCTTTCCAAGCAAAGTTCTCTCGACACGACTTACTCCGACACCTCCCTGCCACGCTGCACTGTACTCTTGCTTTGTCGTTACAAATGACCGGTGAGATGATGAATGTTGTTGTCATTCCGACACAGTGCTGCAGTTCAGGCTTTAAAGGGATCAATGTGAACCTCCCCTCCCCAGAGATCCATTCTGCTCTCAGCAAGCCCCACTACAGCACTCACACAAAGACCACAGCATGACAGCAACACCTCACTCAGTCGATCTGAGCACAGCCACCACGAAAGTCAATAAGTGAAAGAGGGGCTTTTTTCACCTTTAATTACATATGAGCCACACATACAGCACAGGCTGTCACATCCCCTTTAAAGGAAGCCTTACAGGACATTTTAAGTTTGGCCATTTTTGTGTTTTTGCATAAAGCAGAGTGATTTCTCCCACTGAAACAGGCTGAGAGCTCCTTACTGCCTGCACTTTACATTTCTGCTGCCTTATAAAAGTTTCTGCTCGATGCAGTTTGATTTGTTGTCCACTGTTTTATTATTAGTCTCTAAATTAAAGTGAAAGGACGAATGCACTTTCTTTTGACTTGCTGGATGACAAGATCAATACCACTCTCCAATCTGTGTGTTAAATTTCAGACAAGAGCAAGAAGCCTCTGAAGTCCAGCACCACTGAACGTCTCGTGGACAGGTTGCACAGATTTTATTTATTTGCTTTTGCAGACTGAACTCTCCATATCTAAAATGTGTGTTTGCAAATGTGAACCTTATGGGTCTTCTACGTGTAAAATTCCCTGAGTGGATCCAGAAATGTAAAAAAAGGAATCTAATTGGTTTGGTAAACCATAACTAAACAACAATGGGCGTCAGTCAAAATGACTAAATCAGTGCACCACATGATTATTAAGAAATAATAAAACCAAATAGCCAAATAGCTAAAAGCTATTTGCAGGCAAGTATTGCTGATCAATACTGCAAAGTCTTAAGATTTCTTCTCCAACCTTTCCAGATTAATGGGGTGTGTAGCTAGTTTTTCTGTCTAGATATTTTCCCACTCGATGTGCATTTCTGTAGCTCCTCCAGAGCTACCATGAGTTTCTTGACTGCTTGTCTGGGTCAGGACCTCCTTACCAAGTGTAACCCAGGGTAAAATCTGCCCTTCAGTAAAATCTGCTCTGGATTGCCATTATGTTTCATATGACAGTCATGTGATCACAATCACATGATGCATTCAGCCAATCACATAGTCTGAAGCAGCACTACAGGCCTGCTCCAGCTTTTCTCAGCCAGGAGTGAGGGGGAGAGCTGGAGACAAAGCTGCTGCAGGTCTGTACCTCCAAATAACTTCCTCTTTCATACATGTTTGTTCTGTATGCACTTTAAGGCTCACAGCACGTATATGATTTAGATCTCAACTACCACTGAGCTTGGAGCCATGAAGTTTCAATGGAATTGGTGAGTTGTGAATAAAATGTTGTCGTTTTTTGTTTGCTTGTAGCATGCTGGTGTTTGTAGCTAATGCTAGCTGATTGGTTGGCACTTGTAGCCAATTGTGACATAATTCAACTTTCTAAATTTATATATCAAATTTAACTTGGTAAGTTAAATGCAAATGCTTCCATTTTGTCTTAGGACATATACTCAATTGTGGGTTATGCTGTGTAATATTTATATGGCACTTAGTAAAATGTATTTATTGAAGTTAAAACTATGTGGATGTCTACAAATAAGTGCAAAATGTAAATTTTACATGTTTAACAAAAGGTTTTTAGATTTTAAAAAATACCAGCAAACTCTGTCTATGTCCTTTTCCTATGCACTTTCCAAAGGAAATATGTTACACTGCATTTTAGAAGGAAAATGCATGCCACCAGGGTTTTATTTGTTTACTGGTTTTGTTTCTTCTAGGTGTTTTATGCAAAGCATTCTAAAAGCCATGAATTATATGTCTTTCACTTTCCAGTCATGCAGCACTTTATGCTGATATAAAGAAATGCCAATAAAATACATTGTTACAAGTTAGTCGCATATTTTAAGCTAAGAATATGTTTATATTTTCTTTGGCTTGAGCAATGTACTGTGCAGGCAGATAAGATGTGGTGTTTCAGCTACCCAGACTTCATAGAGCTTATGCATGTTTCCGTCTTAAGATTTTTGAAGTATTCTTCTGAAGGTGACCTTGCAGGCTGCTCTCTGCTCCTGTCAAATGTGTGACTAAAGTAAAGGTTTTGCCTTCTTTTTTATTTTCGTTCTCTTTAAGTCTTTCATGTTGTGGGATCTTGCTCTCTGGCGCCTACACATCAGACCTGTTTTTTTTTATCATAAAAGAACAAAGGCACCCCTGATGAATAAAAGAAAAGAAGTTTGCTCGGCATACAGTTCCTACGTCTGCTGTGACAGACAACAATCTGTGTGATACAAACAAACACAACAGGTGAGTTTTCTTTCATCAGAACAGTAATATTTAATAATGTGTGAAAACTACAGTTAGGTTCTTATTAAAGAATAATGTTCTGTGATCTTCCCATTTTCTTTTCTTGTACTTTTAGAAATTCATGAACTGTGCAGCCTGTTTGTTTTGGACTGAGACTTGCTGGGTGGCTTATTCCTTAGCTGACTGAGCTCATATTGTCCTTCACTGACCAGAGGCCGAGATAATAAGGTTTGGGAGTCAGAGGTGTCACCTGGCTGCCAGCATCCCAGAGACGCACATTTCAAAATCTAAAGAAAATAGACATCCATAACACACTGCAGCTACGGAGACTTTGAAGCTCTCTTCACATAATTGGAGCTCCAAATGCTACTGAGGTGTTTTTGCTTGAAAATCCTGAGCAGGTAATCTCGCTGTGTCTCAGTGGTATGGGTTAAGAGCTGACTTTTATTTGCCAACATGACTGTGGTGCAAAAACCCCAGTTCTAACCAGGATGTGTTTCTTTGAAACAGAACCTTAGTTGATTGTGTTTAGAGAATAACTTTAGCTTGCAGGCGAAACACTAAAGCTACTTATTTACAGTTGTTATATTTGGTTCAGTCTATAGTCCTACTGCAGCAAAGCATCCTCAAACTAGCTTTCTGCTTCACAGAAGTTATGAAGTCATTTTTCTGGAATCCTATAGTTATATAATATATATATTCAAAGTAATATTGGACTGAGCTGCCAAAAAACATTACTGCAGTTGTCTTGGTCATTGTGTCTCTGTTCTCTTTGGCTAACCTTAGTCTGGTCATGTTTTTTTTTAGAAAGCAATGCTCTCCTCCTTTGACACCTATGTTTTATTATGTCTTCTCATTTCTGATCTGTACAGACATGTCCTTTCATAACAATATGCCCAGAAGGGAAATGAGTGTTTAATCTTTTCCAAGTGTTTAAAGACAATCACATTTTCTGATGTTTTCCTCAGACACTGCACTATTATGGCATTATTTTCATGCCACCAACCTAAGTGCACAGTGAGATTGATATGAGAGTATATACATACGGGGGGGGGGACACACACTAATTTGTGTTGTGTACATATATATTCTACACTCTCTCTCAGTACATGTTGTGGCACTCAGTCAACTCTGAACTCTTGCTCTGCCTGATCTGTGCTCAATTCACAATTCATCCAAGTGTAGGTAAATAAACCACACTTTCCAGGTCATGAGAAAACCTGGGGGGAAAAAAAATCTAAATTAGCGATTTCTGAGAAAATAGTTACATTTTTCTTTTTTTTTTTGTTTTTTTTTTTTAACAAAACATACTAGCTGAGGTCATGAAGAAACCACTCCATGTTATAGAGAGCAGTTTAGGAGGTATTTGAATGGTAAATTTTGTGTTTGAATTCAGCTGGTTTATGGAGTAAATCTGACCTGTTTTGGGATGTGGCGGAAACTCACAGCTGATTAACACACTGTCTTTGAATGGCCATTTACACACTTTTATTATTGATTTCAGCCAATAAGATGAAAGTTTGAAAGAAACACGTGGCTTCTTAACATCGCCATCACATCGCCCTGTTGGTAAAAGATAAAAAGCCCAGGTTTGTTCACTGGTGCACTGGTCCTCACTATATTTGGCCCAGATAACTTTTGCTTTCTGGGTAAATGCCGTGCAAGACATAAATATTGTAATACATTCCACACTGTCTGACTGCAGATGTAACACCAAGGCATTCTCCAGCCAGCTGAGAAACTTTCAATAAGCACAAACACTAACTGGAAAATGGAACAAAAGATGAAAACTTCTAAATATATGTTTCTAATTGGATATCTGCACACCTTCCTAGTCATACCTGTTGACAGTCAAAACAGAGTGTGGGCTTATTGCAAATAATGTAAATGAACAGCTTTTGTTAACATCCCCAGGTAGCTGATCAGATTTGGAGACAATTCCTTTGAAACTTTGATACTTATTTTTTCCCTAATCTTGTTTGCAGAGTGCCAGCATTCAAATGGCCACATCTTTTTTTTTTTTTTTTTTTTCTGATTTCTATGTGTTTAACATCATTAGAAAGCTTAGTATTCATACTTTCAGAATCTGTTGTTTGTTCTTGGTTTGACTGTGGCTGGTATTTTGTGAATTTCGTGGATGAAAAAGAACGGGCCACAACCAGCAAATCAAAATACTGCATTAACTGGAAGAAACGGTGGAACAAGGCACTTGTCCAGGGAAAATCCCAGATGAACATAATCATATCAACACTTGAATTTTGTTAAGTAAGATTATGGGTAAAGCATACAAATATGCTTGTTTTGCATTTTATGTAGTATTTAGAAGTTTCTCAAGCCTCACTTTTGAAAAGCTTCCCATGTCACTGCTCCCTTAGGACCATAACTGACATTTTAGCATTTCTGGAGTCTTGTTTTAGCATCCTGCATTCTGCTTTCACGGCCAGACCTGGTCATGTTGGAGGTTTTGTTGAAGGTCCTCAACTTTGAATATTAGATCATTTGCCACAGCTTGGAATTGCTTATTTTAAATCATTTTGAGAACTCCTCAAATTTCTTATCAGACTCACAACATCCATATGTCAAAATCTGTTAGGCTATTTTACCACACTCCACCATGAACATTTCTCATTGATTTTTCAAATAATACAACTCTTACCTCTGGCTACTGTACGTAAAATTCTGCTTGTTCTTAACTAGTCCACAAGAACTTATAAAAACCTAACTGCAATATTTCTGGAAGCCTTGGAAAGATGGAATTGCACGACTATACTGAGAAGGAAGGTTCTCGACTGTCCTAATGGACTTTCTCTTCATTTGCAAATTATAAATCATATCAGCAGAATAAATGATAAATCCCTCCTTCTTTTAGTGCCTTAGAGGGCCCAAGAAAGCCGAAAAAACTAAATCCCTCATGCACTTCATTATTTCCATCCTGTAAGGCACTTGTCCAAGATCATCTAATATATAATCCGCTCTGTTAATGTATCCCTTGTCCTGAGAGATGCTGTGACAAGTTAAGCATTATAGCATCCTATAAGGCCGAAGAAAATGGGCCATGCAGCAGAAACGTTATTGCTCTTGTTTTGAAGACACCACTAAAAGCTGCAGTCGGCCACAGCTTATTGCATACCGAGGGACATGCTCACAGGATTTGTCTGAAACTGTGAGAAAGATGATAACCACAGACAACAAAGAGTGACAAGGAAAGGGGTTTGCTGCAAAAAGGAATTATTAAACAAAAGACAAAAATAATGGAGAGAAACAAGAATAACGTTTGTCTTATCAGAAGAATTTTTGTAGCAGTTGTATTCCAGCATTACTACAGTGAGTCATTCAGCAAAAGTTTGTGAAGAATTATTACTAGTTTTAAGAACTATTCAGCCTGCCTGGTAGTCTACTGATGCTCCTTTTGGTGACTAGAAATCCCTGAACTACTGGGGGATGGATTCAACCTTCCAGACTTCTTAGGTCTCCTGGTTCTGGTTCTGGTTCTGGTCTGCTCTGCATCACCAGAACCAGAACCAAACATGGAGAAGCAGTATTCAGCTTCTATGCTCCACTAATCTGGAACAAACCTCCAAAAAACTGTAAAATAGCCAAAACAATGAGTTCCTTTAAATCAAAACCCACCTGTTGCCTTTGGTTCATAATGGCTGGAAAATTAATGAACACACTTGATGCGTATTTCCTTGGTGATTTTAATGAAAACATTTGACAAAATGGAAAATGTTTATTGCTGGTACAGCAAAATATATTTACTGTATCAGGTTTTTATGATGTAAAGTACTTTGAACTGCTCTGTTGGTGAGGGACAAATAAGCGAGACTCAGCCATTATTGTTCAGGTAATCTGTTACAACAGATGGGCTGAGCATCTATATTTCTACTGGTTACTGAGCAAAACTGCATGCCAACTTGAAAATATGGAAACAGCTCAGTTTATATTGATTTTGACTCAGTTGAATATGTTGAAAAAAATCTATTAAATTGAAATATTCACTACTTTGGGCAGCTAAGCCCTCAAAACTGCTTAATGCAACTACTGCAAAGTTCCTGGTGACACAATTATTAAGGGAGGAGGATGAGTTGATTCAAATTACAACACCTACTTAATTGCAGCCAGAATTGTCACATTTTTTGTGTCTACCTTTCAGTTGTAAGCAGTTAGTAGTTGCTTCAGGTGCTTTACAGGCTGACAGGGTTCAAGGCTATGTAGTCCTGGGCAGGGTGGTGACCAGTTTGATCTCCATAGACATTTATCCTGACTTCCCAAAAATGATAAGTTAGTAAAAACCTCCCTTAAAAGTTTTATTTTTATGATAAATATTCATCAGCATGTTTTGAAGTCATTTTAAAGGGCTTGTGCATCAGTACTGAAAAGTAAGTATTTCATATTACCCAAAAGGTTATAACTGTCACAGTTCTGTTTGTGTGCTGATCAAATTGTCACAAGACAAACAACCAGGAGTTTGTTGAGCTTTACTGGCAGTGTGGATCAATGTCTGTTAATGTTTTTAAATCAGCTAAAAGGACATATCTGGGTACCACGGTCGAAACTTTACCTGCATTTCAAGCCTGCTTCTTGGAGTGTGTAAATACACACAAATATGCAACAACATTTTGATCAGCTGTGATTACAACATGGTTCCCAGTTCTGCTGCTGAAAATCCATCATGTTTCAAAGCATGATGCATGAACGTCAGAGGACCTTTGACAGTCTTCAATTTTATCTGGAAACACAGTGTTTGTTACTGGGTCACTGCAAGGTTAAGCACATACATGTGAGACTTGAACACAGGAGAGATCTGGAGAGTTTGCAAGCAAGATGAATACGGTTAGTTTAACGTTTCAGTGAGAGTTCTTCTTTAGCACAACGCTGCCATACTAATTGGTTGCATCCATTCCTAAATTAATCTGACAGATTTTTTTTTTTTTTTCGTTCATTTGCAATTTAAGATAAACTTCATGTAAAACTAGATAAGTATGGTCTAATTTAACTTCAGACTAAGAAAAATATTCATGTATATTTTTATTCTGTGTATGTAAACTTTTACATGTCATCTCTTTATTTGAGTGCATAGACAAATTGTCCACTTTCTTCACTTTCTCCCTCTTCAGAGATCAACATCTGAGATAAAACAAACAGTAAAGTTGGATAACAGCAACTAATGCAAATTGTAGAGTAGTAGATCGAGAAAATGAGGAAAGTGGACAATTTGTCTATGCACTCAAATTAAAAAAGAAGAGATGATGTTTATAAGTTTATATACCAAAACACAAATATACATGAACATTTGGCTATGCACTCAACAAAACTGCAGATGTCTGAGATGCTGAGCAAAACCTTGAGATACTTTCACACTGGCTGTTTGGTTAACAGGGCATGTCATTTCAGACCTGTCTCACATGAAAGTTCTTAGATATAGAATTGCACATTGGACTCCATCCGCCAATGTGACTAAATAAACCGCTCGTTGTTTGACTTTGATTTTGAAATCAAAGATCATATCATATCTGTATAAATGGGTAAATCCTTCACAAGTTCAGGACAGTGTTGCTTGAATGCAGCAGGTGAAGTTTGCCTATAGCAAAGATGAGGTCCTTCTTTTTTCTTGGGACATTGCTGGTCTGTGGTCTGGTTAGATCCCAGGAAACCATAGGAAGCCAGCTCCAGCAGGTCATGGCCAGACTGGAGAAACTTGAGGGAGAACGAAGAGAGAGGTTAGTTAGCTGAATTCCTCATCTCTTTCGGTCATGTTTATGTTGTAGTGAGTCCAAGCTTCAATCTTCTGGTCATTAATGGAAATTATCTGTGCTTCAAAGCCAACAGGTCTCAAGTGGCGTTCTCTGCTGCACTCAAGTCACAGAATTGGACCTCCATGGAGCCTTTTGATCGTTATCACACGCTGGAGTTCAAGAAAGTGATAACAAACATTGGCAATGCGTATTATCCAGAGACGGGTACCTTCAACTATTATTACTAGTGATGATTTTACCTTGTATTGCATTGGTCTGCAATTTAAAAATGTTAAACATTGGACAACAATGGGAGTTTGGAAGTTGTTGGTCATTGTACATTGTGGTTGTTAAACTAGATTCTCCATCCATGCTTCAACTTAATGAACTATTCAGTGAAAAGGTTGATAGTGATGTGATAATAAGTCGTGTATATAGAGCATGATGTCATCTCTTGAATGTTTTGTGTAACTGAGTAGAAAATTACAGTCATAACTAAATAAAAACATAACACTGTACCAAGATGTGCTGTAATTTTTTTCTTCACTTAGTAGTTGCTTCCAATTCTATGGCATTTTTACCAGACTTATAAGCTTCAATTATTTTTTCTGACTCTTTGGATCTTTTGTATTCACAATCAGTCTCACTGTCAGCTAGTTGAATGTCTGAGTTGCAGTGGTCTAATTATGTGCGAGTAATATAAACTTGTGTTTGAGTCTATTAATTTTAGGTGGGAATTAATGTTTTGTAAAAAACTAACAAGAAAATGAATTTCTTCACTTTCTATTGCTTATTCCATTACTTTAATTTTTTTAATAACATCAAAGATTCTTAAAGAAATGTTAGGAGCTTTATCTGTTTAGACCTCAGACATTTTGGTTGTTGTGGTCCTGACAGCCAGGATGTCCAAAGTGCTGTTTGAGGATTTCAGAAATGAGGTAGTTTAAGATTTGACAGTAAATCTGATATCAGTTCACATGGAGCAGAATATAGCCCGATAACCTCATTATTGCACTCAGATGTTTCTTGTGAGGTTATATTATGTAATATGAATGAATTGAATTTTTGTGATAGATCATCAAACTATAATAATGCCAACCAGCTCAATAGGACTTTTTCAAATATTGTACCAAGATCTTCCAATGTCCTGCAGTTTTTTAACAGCTAGATGTGGAGATTACTTTCCTCACAATCTGTTGTGGAAAGACAAATATAGCTCCTCATCCAGTCAGTAGTTGAAAGCAATGAGTTTGTGTATCCTGTCATATTTACAATCCAGGGCAATAGAATTAACCAATTAGCTAAATATAGAGACCCATTCAATAGATTACAATATGAGTATACATTGAGAAGTGCATTTATTTCAGTAAACCAATTAACTAATTGAAACACATTATGTTGATTAATTACACAAAGAGTGATGTTTTCAAGTTTTTACTTCTGTTAATCATGATCATTTCCACTTACAGCTAATGAAAACACAATATTTAAGATTAAAATATTACATCAGCTCAATAAAATCAATGAAGTTTATTTGTATAGGACATTTCAGCAACACGTTAGTTACTGTATTAAACATTTTTAATAAAGAAATGTGGGCCTAATGAAAAGTGTGGTTAATACCTGCTCAGAGATTATTTACAGGAGGTATTTTAATCTGACAAACGAGCCTCATCTGAGCCCATGTTGTAATTTATTGAATATAGCTGTAAGCAATAAATACTCAAACTTTATCAGGTATTTTAATCTGATTGTTAGGGGTTCTACTAATATTAACACTAATGATTTTGTTGGGTAAATATAGATCTCAATTCTTCTCCTTTTTCATCATCATCTCATGTATATATGTTATTCTTTCTGAAGATTTTTTTTCTTTATTTGCTGTTTATAAAAAAAAATGATTTTCAAAACAAAAAAGTTTAAAAAACATTTCTTAAAGGGCCATATTTACAAAATGTAGTGGCATCTGGTGGCTAAAAGAGGAAGGTACATATAAAAGAGTAGTCTGAGAACTATTTCTCAAGACTACTTAAAAATATAACCTGAAAGTTCTGCTGCTTTAAAACAAAACCAACAAGAATAAAGGCTGTTTCAAAGCATTTGCCCAGTAGAAACATCTTTATTTAATCACGCTGAAAGTTAAAAAGTTTTCACACTTTCCTTTAGTGCTCACCGAGTTCCTGTGAAGCCAGCACAGATTACAGATTCCCTTGCAGTCAAGTTGCAGCTTCCAGGAACATGCTTGACATGCCGAGTGAGTGAGACGCTTTGCATTTTACTGCACTACAGCTGTCAGTCATGAGGTTGTCATTGATTGGTTCCTCAGCAAGAGAAAATCATGCTCCACAAGGGGATTAAAATAAAACTGTGTTCGGTCACCCGTGCAACACAGAGCACAACCTCCACGTGTCAGATGTGTGTTTTACATGCATCAGTGTTTATATGGGTTTCGATTGGCAGGCAAGTCCCCCCACACACACACGCACACAAACACTATATCTACAAACACAATGTGCAAGCCTTCAGAGAGAGCTGCAGGAATTTAATAGGATTAAAAGCAGATGACTGGAAATTTCATAGACACATGTTAGTTGGAGAGCTCAATAAGATTGGATTAAATCAGATTTTTGGGAATCCTCTTTTTTTTCTATTGTGATTTGTTTATTTTAAAGAAAAACAAAATCAGGTTCCACCTTCACATGTTCTGTCTCAGGTAGCTCATATGGACCTTATAAGCAGATACACTTACCTCCATCTATTCACCTTTTACAACTTATCAGACATATGATTGACAAGGTAGCAGCCAAGATCTCTTCAACTTCCTCCTCCAGCTGTGAGATATTTCTCTAATGAGCCCCGTGTCTCTCCTAAAGCATCCTCCAAACTGGATGATCCAAACTCCCTCCATAGGAATGCCAGGAGAATGCACTGAAGTGTATGAAGATATAACAGCATTCAAAATATTTTTTCAAGCCTTCCTGGTGGTCATGAATTATTTATTTTAGGAGAGTTGATGTAATGCTACATGTGTGAGAAAACAATCACTGGAAAACAGGGATGTTCTTTTGCAGCGTACGTCAGCGGTTGCTACGGTGAGCTTCTGGTATAACCCAAATTCACAGTGCCTGATCGCATATCCTAGGGATTAAATCCTCTCCTAGCACTGAGATTCCTTAAACGTTGCCAACATTTCCAAAAAAGCATGTTTCAAATCAGTGTCAAAAGTATTGGCAAGTATTCCATTTTCTTTTGCCATTTTCAATGATTGGAAAGGGATAAAATAAAATTATATGTGGAAGAAAAGTCTCCAAAAAATTGATTTATGCCTAATAAATGTGGCAGTTTTGACATTGTACACTGCAAAGACACAAAATCATACCAAGTACTGCTAGTTTCTAGTTCAAATATCTTAGTACACATGAAATAAAAAGTACCTTAAAAATAACTTTCCAGCAAGATATAGGAACTTGTTTTAAGTCAATGATTTCTTACATGTTTTTTTTTTTATTATTTCAAGTCTGCTAAGATATTTAGACTAAGAACCACAAATACTTTATAAAATTCAGTGTTTTTGCAGTGTATTCAAATTGATTTGCAACATCAAATATTTTTTATATTCTGGATATCTTTTATTTCAGGTTTGAAATCCTTATCAAAGGACTAAAATTGAGATTTTGTTGAATTTTTGTAAACAGACTAAAGGTACCAGTGTTCACAAACTGTGCTGTAAAGAAATGTTCATTTTTGATATTCCTGTCCTTATCTTTTAAGTGCTAGAAGCCAACATTGTGATGTTTTCTAATAATGCTCTTGTTTTGAAGTGAGAGAAGACTGTTTACGCTGAGTTTGGTTTTATCTAACTCTAATTTTAGAACAATTAAACCAAAGATATTGACCTCTCTAACTATAGGCCCTGAGGTGAGGGTCGCTGAGGTGAAATATTAAAACCCTGAACCAAACTAAGTTGGTGTCAGGATGTAGAAATCTGCTTTTTCGGTTCCCGGTCAGGACTCAGGCTCAGTCCTCTTCGTTTCTTCTCTCTGTATCAGCCTGAGTTGTGACAAGTCAATCTGTTCAGCGTCTTTCAACATGAATTATGGATGAACCCTAAACTTCAGAGCGTGCAGGGGATTTATGTTGATTGAGCAGCATCCCGCTTTAAAACTTCTCCTGTTCCTATCACGGGTTTAGTGTGGATTTGAAAGAGGTTGCACAAAAAAGGGGTAAAATATCCGTATAATTTGCAGGGCATCCAAATGGAGCATCCTGTTAGCATGCTGGTATTCCCTCAGTGGCAGACCGATGATTATCTGTCGAGCTGAAACCTATTACCGGCATTCACTGTGGCATTGAGCTCCCTCTGATGAGCAATTAGTTAGCATCAGTCCATTCTGGCAGACAATGTCTTGATGGTCCCACACAAACCAGATAAACACAAGCCACTGATCTGTGAAAGCCAGGCTCATGTGCTAGCTGTGCTAATACATTTCTAAAGGCTTTGAGTCTGGATAGTGTTGTTTATAAAACCACAAATGGAATGCAAAGCAAGTTTATCTTCTATTTTTACAAACAGCTGTGCTGCTCTACAACAGAAAATATTTGTATAAAAAACAAAGTGTAACCACGCAATTTGGTGATCCTTATATTTTTTTTGCAAGGACAGCGTGTGATTTTAACAATTAGGGAGAATTGTTATGACTCCCATCAGTTGTAAAATCATTAGCTGCGTTTCCATTACATATGTCAGCAAATTGTTGCCGATATACTGCTGATGTTGAAAAAACACAATTTCACAATTATGGTGTTTCCATTAAATAAGAAATTAAATTAAATCACACCAGAACAAGGTTGTTCACAGATAAGTCATTATAAATTATGGCAGCTACGGATGTAAACAGTTACATCAGATATATTTATATTTCAGCCATGGTGGAGCTCATCATCAGCCATTAGTGGAGATCTTGGCGTTAGCGCGATAAGCCCCTTGTAATTGGGAGCAGTTACGTGTGAGTATCGTTTTGTGGAAATTGTAGTTGGTGATGCTGTGAGAGCTGTGGTGGAATCAGCTGCACATTGTCACAAAAAAAGTCATCCTCCTAGTACTTTCTGTTGTTGACTTCTTCATTTTTGCCAGTAGTAACATCCGGTTGCAGATAATGTGACTTGTTTGATGCAAAAAAAATGTATTTTGTGAAATACATCTATTTCGATATGGCTAAAAAAAAAAACACCTCAACCCAACTCATGAACTTTTTATTAAAAAAAAAACATGAGTTTTTTCAAAATTGCTGTCTTTCTGTTGAGCAATTTGATTTTTGTCATTTCTAATTTGTGTAATTTTATGGTGGATGGAAATGCAGCTGCTATTGGCTTCTGACAGAGCAAAGTAGAGCTCACTGCAGTAATGAGTGTAAGAATTAACCTTTTCTCTTCTAATATTTATAAAGGGGGCCTGTGAGTGTAGGAGGTGAGGTTAAAATGATCCAAACTGTGATTGCATGTTGGTTACAAAATGAGCCCTTTGTTTATTACCTGCAGTGCCTTCGCTGCACTTCAGTATCCATGGATTATTCTGTGGAACATAAATTCAAATTATTCCTGGAAAGTTTGCCTATTGGTAGATTTTTTGTTGAGCAATTATATTATATAAGAAATATGGCCTTACACTCTGTCATTGTCCCAACAACTTTGCATTCTCCAGTTTTCAAAGAGATGCTCACTCTCTAATTTACTTTTTACTCTAGTTGTGGCCTTTATTTAATGCGACAGGTAACCACAAACACTAAAAGGAAAACTAAACGGGAAAAAAATATATAAATCTTGGATTCCCGGATGGATGTACTGCCTCACAGTCTAACATACACCAACACAGGCTGACGCAACCACGATTCTCAGAAGACAGACAAAGGCAGTAAAATGAATCAATACTAACAACAGCAGCCGCAACTAAAAGATTGAGCGTTTTAAAGCCTGCAGAAGCAGCAACATTTAGTTTTTTTAAGTCCACTGAAACACCAGCTGTGTGTGTAAGACAGTTATTTAAATCACCATTAGGAAAGAGATGTGATAAACACACCTGTGATGGCAGCACATCATTTGTTCCCTTTGAATAGTTCAGATGAAACCCAAGAGCTCTCACTGATGAGAAGAAGGTGGATTTGATTTGATTTTCATGCTTCTCTCACATACAAGAGTTCCAAGACGTTTTTCAGATAAAAATTCCATTATTTTCCAGACTTAGTATTCCAGAGTACATAGTCTTAAATTTCAATTTTACATTAAAAAAAGATGCAAAATTTCTGAATTTAGGGTGTTAGGAAGGACAGGACGAATGGAAAGAAGGACAGGAAATGGAGGAGGGATGATGGAAAGACTCAAAGTTTATAACAAAGAATGAAAACAAAGAATAGACACTAACGAGAATGTTTGGATAGTTGTGTGGGACTAACCTCTCCCTTACTCATCTGTTTTTTTCATATCAATTTAGATTTATAAAATATGGAAATAAAATTCCACGTTTTTCCAGACTTGTGTAGGGACACTGACACAAGCTCAAGGTAAAAATGTTTCTTGTGTCTTCAGAAGGTTTTGTTGACGGGTTCTGGGGTTTCTCTCACACACACAATTGTCTTTGCTCCTTCTTCTTCATGGACTCGGACAGTCTCAGCTGTCCGAGTCCATGAAGCTGCAGGTTCTTGATGAACAGATGATGATTTTTTAAACTACGCTGCTTCAGTAAATTATCTTTCTGTTTTGGTGTCCGATGGCTTTCTTTTGATGTGAGATTTTAATTTAAGCAGCTGAAACATTCTAGGGAGACTCATTGTGGATTTTGATGTGTGTCATGTGAATTTCATACTTTTTCAAAGGGATGTCATGCTTCACTCAAGTTGCATTTATTATGTACTGTAACAGATGACAAACTAGTTTTGGGTGTTTAAGCTTTTATTTATTATAGATAAACAAAATGTGAGAAAAAAGAAGCAGTAAGTATGTTTTACAGTTGAGGTATGACTAAAATCAGAATTGATACGCAGCTGAGTACACAAATGACTGAGTAAATGAAGTGAAAACTGAACCTTTGAGGTAATGTTAATCTGTGAAGAAATGTTCATTTTCCACATTTTTGATTCCCTGTATTTATTTAATGGAAGATTATTCTTTGGATCAACAAAACTGTCTGGTTACAGTGGGGAAAAATTGTAAAGCCTGGTGCAGCTCTACAATTCTGTTTCTGGTCCTTCGACACTCTTTGGTCTTCACCATAGTGGAACTTGGAGTGTGACT
>CAEGAE010011170.1:0-23568 GCA_903067095.1 Girardinus metallicus | reverse complement strand
GAGGCGAAGGCGTGGTGATAAGTGGTGCTGGTTGAGGTGAAGAGTCTTACAGGTTGAATTTACGCCTAGGCTTCATTTGTAATATAAAAACAAAGTAAAAGGGAATGGTAGCAAACAGTTGGTGAAAACTGTGGACTTGAGTGGTTTTGACAGGAACAAAAATCCTCTTTTGCCCAAAATATAGACAACAAACCAATGCGAATCACAAGGATTGTTTCTGAAAGCCCTGCAAAGTGGCAGGCGGCCACCAGGTGACCTCTGTTAAAGCACGCGTCACCTGTCTGTCTGGTAATGTATCTGTATCTAAAGCTTTGCCTTTTATTTCTATGGTTCTCATGCGTTTCATAAAGAGCCCGTCTGCAGGAAGCCGTGCCGCTGTTCTCACTTTGGAGCTGCACTCTCCTTCTACCAAAACGTGGATAATAAAAGTTTTCAGTCTGGCGCTTTGGTCTCAACTAATCCTCATTTGACATTTTTCTTTACCGAGACCTCATAACTCATTTTATTTGTTGTTTCTGTTTTTATTTTTTATTTTGGATATTTAAAATGTTTCCCAGTTCTAGTGTTAAATATTCATTAGAATTGAAAGTTTACTGACCTTTAGAAATGTGTTGTTGCATTATTATGCAGAATGGTCTCAAATCAGAAATATTATTGCTTATGGCATTAACTTCTGGGACAATATATCGACCACCTAAAGTTATTGTGGCAGATCTTAGTGGAACAGAAGCTAGGCTGCCATTCTGCTTAATCAGCCATTTTGATAAACGCCAGCAGATACGGCAGGTTAAATGTCCTGCCCAAGGGCACAACAACAGAGGCAGGCAGAATCGAACTGGTGACCCAGTGACTGAAGGGAAAACCCTTACCACTGTCGCCACCATTATCCAGTTTTATGTTGAATATATGCAGCATTTTTACAACAACTAAAGCTAACATGGTTACTTGATTGTGCTGTAAAATGGTGCTATGTAATAATGATTCCACCATCGTAATAACAGTTTATGTTAGGAAATACCACAGCTAAAGTCACCACAGTGAACCAGGTGCAGCAACAATAAATGACACTGTCATGGCTTTAAACACATAAATTAGAGTGTTTTGTGTGATTTCTTGTAAAATAAAACACACAAAATGCTTTCACATAATTTGTATTGAAATGCTTTAAACTCAGGTCTTTTGTTGACCTCTCTGAGATCTTTGTATGTCAACCAAATGAAATTTTAGACCTGAGGTGAATATATTTCATGTTGATAAGACGTCTTATGGTGTATAAGAGACTGCATGTGAATATAACACTTCCCACACTAATTACAGGTGAAAAACTTTTCCATCATGTGGCGGTGCTGATGTCTCTTCATATTCCCTTTCTGAGTGAATCTCTTCCCACACTGGTCACACTTATATGGTTTCACTCCAGTGTGGATGCGCTGGTGAACTGTCAAGTTAATTTTTTTGGTAAAACTTTTCCCACACTTATCACAGCTATGTGACTTTAATTCAGAGTGGATGTGCTGATGGACCTTGAGATTGCCTGTCTGGGAGAATTTTTTCCCACACTCGTTACAGTCGTACGGCTTCTCTCCAGTGTGGACGCGCTGATGGACTGTTAAGTTGACTTTTTTAGTGAAATGTTGCTCACATTGGTCACAGCTATATGGTCTTTCCCCAGTGTGAATGCGCTGATGGACTGTCAAACTTGCATTGTGGGTGAATGTCTTCTCACACTGGTCACAGCTGTAAGGTCTTTCTCTCATGTGAATAAACTGATGGCCAGTCAGATGCCTTTTCTGAGTGAAGCTCTTCCCACACTGGTTACAGCTGTATGGCCTCTCTCCAGTGTGGATGCGCTGGTGGAATCTAAGCCCTCTAAATTTGCTGAAAGTCTTCCCACACTGGTCACAGACAGGAGCCATTTCTCCAGTGTTGACCGGCTGAGTGGAAACACTCTCTGAATTCTCTCTGCAGTTGTCGTGGCCGTGCTTTTCCTCAGAGTGGACTGGCTGATTTGGCTTGCTTTCACTGAAGCTGCTCACATCCTCATCCTCATAAAGTACATTCTGGAAGATGCAGGTCTCCTCCTGTGGATGGAAATCAGATGAAGGTTGTTGAACTGAAATTACAAAAATTGAGATAAGAGCTTGAGAAAGAAGAGGAAAACAAATACTTTAAAATAAAAACCTTAAAGTGTGTGCTATGTTTACCTTTTGTGTTGAAGAAAACATGAGTAATTTCTCTGTCCACACTAACATATTCTAATGACAGGAAAACGGAGGGTTTGTAGATTAAAAGAAATTGCTGGAAAAAAACTCGTAAGCTAAGAGATTTACTAAAAAAAAAACATGAACATATCTGAGTTTCAGAAGTTGAATATTTAAAATATTTGAAGTTCTTCTAGAACATTTCTGAGATTAATCTCAAAATTAAAAAAATAAACAAAAAAAAAAAATGCCAGCAAATCTCCAGCCTGTGAAGCTCAGAAAATTCAATGTTTTGTTCTAGAAAATTTCAGTTTATGGTGGAAATGCATTCCTCTTTTTCTTTTTTTTTTTTACCTAAATGGACATTCTTGAACCACTAATTATTTTTGAGCTTTTGGTTTTGTTTTTTTTTCCACAAAAGAAAAAAGTTTCCAAAGTTCAACATTTTTGACTTTTTGAACTCCAAATTTGTCATGTTTTTCCCTAGAAAATTTCTGAGATTTTTCCGGAAAATCTTCGACTTTTGCAAAAATGTGAGTAATAGAAAAACAGCAGAGATGAACAAAGTTTAGGTTTTCCTGACAGTGGAAGGAATCCTGGACAAAATATGGGTTAAGTTTTATTTATTTAAACGAGCAAAATTTACTATTTTCTTTTCATTTTACATATTTTGTTCTTTCAAGAAATGTAACCAGTTTTATTTTAAAATGAATCAATAAATGTTCTCTTCTGGTCCGGGTGTACTTTCTACGCTCAGAAAAACAGCTAAAGTCTCCAACCAGGTGTGTGTAATACATAAACAAATCTGGTCTGAAATACTCACAGACATTACATTTGCAATGAATAAATAAATAAATGAAGCATTTTTTACGTGCCTCACGTTTTGACAATCACTGCTGTTTTTAAACAACAAACCTCTGCTGAAGGTGCAACTGGATTATTTATGTTGCTGTTTTCTTCCTCCAGGAAATCCAGTAGTTTCAGAAAGTCCTCCATTTTGTGATCCTAGTTGAGGAATACGAAGAGTAAAAACTCACAGCAGACGTCACAACATCCTACCAACAAATGGGCTCATGACTGGTTTTAAAAGCTACCATTAGCAAAAAAAAAAAAAAAAAATACAAAAGATGTGTCTTACAATATCAAAAAGTGCGACAACACTCCCTAATCGCAGATGAGCCCAGTGTTTTTGTCCCAGGAGAAACACGCAGCAGTTTTTGGAGGAATCACAACAGAAATATATTCACTGAAGTTCCTGTTTTAACTAAAGCAAATTGTCAGTAAACCACAATTATAAACGAATTGATAATGCTTATGAATGTAAATAAAATAAAAAAAAAACAACATTTACTGATAAAATGAAAACTGAAGGAGTTTATGAAAAAGTTTCTGGAATGCCAAATCCACCAGAGACGTCAGATGAGATGCCAAAATGAAAACACAAACAGTAAAGCGGTTTTGTGGGAAGCCAGGACAGATCGGAGGTGTCCAGACTTTTCGTCAAGCGGTGAAGTTACCGTTTATCCGCGAGAGACGTCCAGTCGGTCTTCGCATGTCTGTTTGTTTTGATACGACCCGTCTCCAATGGTTTCCATGGCAACAGAAGCTGAGCACAGTTTCTAGATTTGAGAAATTTGAAACAAATCATTTAAAGTTATTAATTTTTTTACTTCGACAACTTCTAAAAAAGTGGAGATGAACTGAATCCTCTAAAAAATATATATACATTTTTAATTTGAATCCAAAAGATAAAATTATATATATATACATATAAATATAAACTATATAAACTAAGAAATGTTGTATAAGAAACAACATTTTCTTAAAATATAGATGCATCTCATACATCTTTTAACTATTTAACTAATCATCACTAACTAACCATTAGCTAATCACTAACCATCCAACAACTTGCATTTATAATCTGTTGCGTATTAAAGCCGATTCTTCCGTTCTTTTTTTCTGCGTTTGGTTCTTCTCCTCGTTACAGATGAAGCAGATTCCAGAGCGTCTGAAATCCATCGTCTGCAATGGGAAACATTATATTTTCAGTATCAAATCTGGATGAAGGTCAAACCATGCAACGCTTAGAAACAGAAATAAATAAATACCAATCTGAGCTGTAGATCCTGTGAGCTTCAGTTTGTTATTTAAACTGTCACAGAACAATAAAAAAAAAAAAAAAAACAGTTTTTCTTAAAGGTTTAAAGACGAAAGCCTTTTAAAGACGAGACTTGTAGCTTTTCAGTTTCACAAACTGAAAACCAACCAGGAAGTGATGGACTCCTCCTCTCTGATTGGCCTTTCGGGTCGTAAATTACTTGTTTTATTGCGAATAAAGGCACTTTTGATAGACAGACACTTTTTTATTTATTTATGTTTTCTATGTTTTCTGTTTGTTACTCTTGAATTTTATTGAGTCAAACAAGAAATTGTTAAAAAAAAAAAAAAAAAAGGTAAATCATGGCGTACGCTTAATTTTTACACATTCATTATGAAATAATGTCTGTGCATGATAAAACCATTTAAAGAAAAAACATAGAAGTTTGCATTTCATCGTCCCACTTTAGTGCATTTCCATATTTCTTTCTTTGTTCGGGAAATGCCTGCCATTAACTGTATTATCTGCCAACACTGAGTAACAACCAGACGCAGGAAAACTCACCAGACCCTAAATCACTGACTGTCCTCTCAGCAGAAGACGTCTCTCGTGTCCCTCGTCTCTTATTGAGACACCAAATGCATCCTGATTCCTTATCCTCTGTTTTTATTCACATCTTTGCTTCTACGATGGCATCAAGTCTCCCCTTCTATTCACTGAAGCAAACTGATGATAGGCAATATTTTAGGAAATATTAAAGTTCACCGAGTTCTCCTCTGAAAATACCAGATAACTTTTTGTGTCACTTCATTTACTGGCGTAAAAAAGCCTTTTGTCTGAACCAACACACTGATGCATGTTGCAGTCCATCACAGAGTGGTCGGCTCGTCGCTCTTCTTCCTGCTCCGTCGTGGAGACAAGAGCCAGAAACATTTGCTCTGGGCAGAGAACTGATTCAGGGTCACCTGGTGGTTTTATGCTGCGTTCAAGTTTTACTCGGAATTTTGAAATTCCGACTTCCAGGTCTGAAAAGTCAACTGGAACCAGGGTTTTCATTCTCGCTTTGTTTCATTTCATGGTGACTTCCTGTTAGTTATTAAGTACTTTTTAGTAAGTATTAGCTAAATATCGTATCAATTTAGTTTTTATTAGCTATATTAGTAGTTTTAGTTATTTCATACTTTAGTTAATTTTTTAAAAAAGGTCAATAAATTGCATCGTGATTGTTTGTGCATTGATTGGATAATGAATACTCAGCAGAAAACACTTTTTTTTCATGTATTCAATTGAACAACCAAATTGTTTCTGGCTTTTTCTCCCGCCATTTTGTGCACTAGCATAGCGTAGCCACTAGGGGGGCATAATTTACCGACAGCTGACGTAAACTGCTTATGTGGGGGGTGAGGGGGGGGGAATCAATTTCACATCAGTTTGAAAGGCTAATAAATATATTTATAAACACAAAAGCGATATTACATCTATAACTTTGGCGAGTTTTACTTAGTTTTTTAAACGCACCATATAGTTCCAGTTAGTTGCAGTTGCCGTTTTTATTTATTTCAGTTAACGAAAATGTTTTCTCAGTTTCAGTCTCCGTTGTTATGTTTAGTTAACTGGAATAGTCTTCGCTGGGCGGATTTCCCAGCGGGAAACTGGAGGCAACTCACGCGTTTCAAAATGGCCGCTCCTCAGCAGCAGCATAATCGTGTTTATTTTATGAGACACGCGTGTAAAAGTGCGTCTAAAATCAACGTTACATCTGCAACTCTGAACTGAATAAATTAAAAGTTATGCTTGCTCATGATCGTTGAAAATAAATAAATAGCACAAAAATTAGCATAATTAATTTTAAGTTTCTGAAAGGACAATACATTTTAATTGCTACCATTTCCTGTTTTTTACGTAGAAAAACAGGAAGTAGAAAAAAGTTTAGCGTTTTCATTTATTTTGAAGGAGCACTTTGGAGATAAAAATATGTTTTCAGATTTATTTTGTAGGGTTTTATGAAAGCATATTTAATAAAATATACAACTATTTCGCATTTTGTACGAGTGTTGCACAAAAGTGGCATATTTGGAAGACCTTTTTTACTCACTTTGTTTTGGATCAATATTACGGTTTGCCAAGTTGTATTTTGTGACTTGTGTGAATTTATGTGTAAATTTATCCAAAATGATGGAATTATTTACTTCACTCAAGCAGATACTTCTTGCTGAAAACTTACTCGTGACTTAATTTTGTCTTATTTCAAGTGCACTTAAATATTTGCACTAAAAACCAGACCAACAGTCAGATGTTGTGTTCAATCCACCAACTTTTTGATTGGCCAAATTTTCAATCATTAAATATCCCGAACAAACACATTCTACATTGATTTCTACCAAGTTTTTTTATTATTATTATTATTATTATTATTATTATTATTATTATTATTATTATTATTATTATTATTATTATTACCAAAAATACAACAGTTGGACGCCTCAGCGCTGCTCCACCGTTGAGTTTGAGACGCTTTTGAACCTTGAACGCATCATGAGTCAAAGTTGGAGACGCATGCGGGACTAATCAGGACCTTTCCCTCCCCTCCTGCCCGGGTTCCTCTCCGGGCTGAAGTGAGAGGATGAACTGCAGTGGGAGCGAGCGCAGCCAATCCGCTGCTTCCTGCCTGGTTGCGGGTTGGAGTCTCTTCGGCGCCGCCGCGCTCTCATCAATCTCCGCTCCGCACCTGTTTGCGTGGATCCGTCCCGCACGGACTGCCACTCAGAGGAAATGCTCAGTGACTCTTTTTATGCTTTGTAATTTATTTATAGATCTACCGGATGTCAAAACAAGTTTTTTTTTTTTTTGAAAGCTGATGAGAGTTTGGGCTGAAGGTCCAACTCGTGTGAAAGCAACCTGACCCCACAGACACACCGAGCAGCTTGTGTGACATTTTCCCTTTTCTATCTTTAGCATGGGAGGAAATGACCGCGGCGCGCTGCCACAATAAAGGAATAATCCAACATTTGCTCTGCCGTCAGGAGGATCGATCCGCGCCGCCGCTGGAAGCGGATAAACTGGATTCTTCCGCGGACATCGATCCGAGGATTTGACTGTTAACCTTCAGACATTTAACACTCCCGACGGTAAGTTCAGGAAATCAGGCAATAAATCTACTACTGATGGGAAATGACTGGTGTGTGTGTGTGTGTGTGTGTGCTGCACAGAAGGCGTTAGATCACACAGTTGTCCACCTGTTGTGTCAGTGATGGTTTTTTCCTATATGGATCAATATAAAATACTTATTTTATTTAAAATCTATTTTACAAGATTTTCTCATGATAAGGTTAATCATTAAATTATTAGTTTTATTTAAATTATTCTCCTAGATCGCCCTTCTTTCACTTTAGTTTGAATGAATGAATGAATGAATGAATGAATGAATGAATGAATGAATGAATGAATGAACCGGTACGTCTATGTACAAGCTGTACATAACCTCACTACCAGTATTTGGTAATTTTAATGGATCTGTTTTTGTTTTTTAAGTGATTTGCTTTTGTGGAAGTAACTCCAAATTATTCATGGATCATTTTTATATATATGTTTTGTAGAGATTTTGTTCAATATTGGAAATAAAATGCGGTTTGTGGAGCTGAAGTACTGCTGACATCCTATTGGCTGGCATTTTTAAAGCAGCCAATCCGGGAGCGGTGTTTATGTTCCTTGACGCTGATTGGCTGAACCCTTAAGAAGACCGTCATGGGTCTTCAACTTTTCCAGGCATGTCGCCCAAACACGATTAGCTTCCGGCAGGGGAAGCACACAACTCTTCAAAATATGTAAAAAATTATTAACTTATTCTCGGTTTTATTAAGAGTCCATATGTGTTTTTGCAGCAGTTTCGTCCGCAGCAGCTTCCTTTTCTCTTTTTCTTGTCAAAAACTTTTCAGTTTAGCGCTAGCTAGAGGAGCAAAGCTAGCATAGCAATCAGAAATATGGACTTCATAACGTACCAATAAATTATATTAAGTAAAGAATGAAAAACAATTTAGATTTTGTGACAAAAATACAATTAGATATTTCTGATAAACAATAAAAAACAGCTTAACAACACGATAATCTATTTCACGTGTTCAAACTCCAGATTTCAAAAAGACAAAATTAGTTTTTAAATTGTTTTGAGAATAATAGAAAAAATTATTAGCAAATAGAATAAATTATGATGGTGTACAGAGGAAAAAAAAGGCACATAAATTTCCACCAAAAATGTCAAAAGTGAACAGATTTTGAATTTTCAAACTCGGAAACAGAAAAAAACGACAACATTTTTGAGTTTGAAAAGTCAAACATTTGCTAAAAAAGACTCTGATATTTTTGAGAATAAAACGTTGACATTTCTGAATTAAAAAAAAAAATCCACCTTTGAAACTCTGAAATTTTAAGGGTTTTATTCTCAAAAATGTCAGATTTTTTTTTCTAGAAAATTTTAAACTTTTGAAACTCAGGAAATTTCCAAAAATTGAAAAAAAAAAAAGTGCATTTTGAAACTCAGAAATATCCAATTTTTTAATGAAAATGTCTGAGATGAATCTCCAACATTTCTAAGCTTTTTCTAACAATTTTTTATTTATTTTTTGCAAAAGTGCCCAGCTCACGTTCTTCCAGTCCAATTATTTTAGAACAAATGCATTTTAGATCCAATCAAAAATTGTGAAATAGCCCTTTAGCTCAGCTCCTCCTTCTGATGAACAACAGAAAAAACGCATTCAGCTTTTCATTCTGGAGCGAGCTGCCGCCCCTGGATGGATGACACCCTGGGGAGAGAGCCGCACTCATAAGCCGTATTTGGATGACATGAATCCTGAGCTGTAATCAGAATATTATAATCAGCTGTTGTGATGGAGAACGCAGCATGGATGTGATTACAGTGTGTGTGTGTGTGTGTGTGTGTGTGTGTGTGTGTGTCGGACCCCCTGCTGCGCGCCGCCGCCCCCCACACGGTGGCGCTCTGTGTGATTCACGGCCTCCTTGCACTGACCTGCAGAGCGCACTGTAAGAGCGCCAAACACCGACTGAACGCAAAATGCTCTTCACTTCTCTCCCTCTCTCCTTCTTTTCTTTTTTTTTTCTTTAGTTTCGGCTGCGTTTGTTTTCTCTTTTTTTTTTTTTTGGGATTTGTCTGAGTTTCTTTTTCATTTCCTTCAACAACTCCTCAGCCGCGGGCGGAGCTGACACCGGGGTTCATTAAGGAGCCCTCCTCTGTTTCCCCATGTGGAGGAATGTTTGCGA
This sequence comes from Girardinus metallicus, assembly GCA_903067095.1. Taxonomy (NCBI): domain Eukaryota; kingdom Metazoa; phylum Chordata; class Actinopteri; order Cyprinodontiformes; family Poeciliidae; genus Girardinus; species Girardinus metallicus. The sequence continues at coordinate 13,992 of CAEGAE010011170.1, read as the reverse complement.
GTGGGAGAGCAGAAAGAGGTGGGGGAGGGGGGGCTGGTGAGAGAGAAAGAGCAGAGGAGGGGTGGAGTGTGAGATTATCCGCCGTACCTGCTGCCGCCGCCGCTGCGCAGATATTAACAGCTTCTTTCCGGGATCTGATGCTGCCCGGAGCGCGGAGGCAGCGCCGCTGGAGGCAACCCTGCATCTGAGCGTCAGGTGGACAGATGGAGACGGAGGAGGCGGTCAGCGAGCCCCAGACAGGAGCGCCGCACTCCGAGGTGAACGGGGACCTGCCGGGGAACCCGTACCTGCGGGACGGGGCGCTGGACGCGGCGGGGAGTCCGGCCAGGGAGCCGGCGGCGCCGCAGTGTCCCCCAGAGTTCAGCCCCAGCCACCGGTGTGGGTAAGGACGGGAAACAAAGAGGCAGCGGCTGCTGGGGGCAGCTGCTGCTGGGTGCAGCTGCTGCTGGGGGGCAGCTGCTGCTGGGGGCAGCTGCTGCTGCCTCCCGCATCTGGCCGGAGTGACGCCTGGAGGGGCTGTCTGATCGTGTGATGGGATTTTAATAAGGCAGTTTGTCAATAATCCTGGACGCCGTTTATAATAAGGCACCGATGTGAGAGAAAACTCGTTTGTTTTAATTAGAAGGAAAAACTTTGACAACAAATTTATGGTGTGGAAAATTGAAAGTGTTGGTTTGCTGAGCTGCTGAGGTTTTAAATTTAGTGTAATTTAAGGCATTTTAAGGGAAACTTTGCTGATAGTAAATCAATATGATTGAAAAGATTTACGTCACGTTGCCAGATTATTGTCAAGCTTGGTGTTTGGGGGTCTAAACCTGCTGCTTTTGCTCTTTGGCTTGTACGGAAGACTATTAGTGCCACTAAAAACAAACAACAACGAAATCTGACTTTTTTCTCAGAAGTTTAGAGTCAGAATTCTGAGATTGAGAGTGAATTTTGAGAAAAAGTCTGAGATTAAAGATGGAATTTTTTTCATGTGAATAAGTTTGTTCACTCCAAGTCATTAAAAACATGCAGCGTCATCCTCCTCCTACCACTTCCTGTCATCGTCTTTGTCGTTTCCGCCAGTAGCAACATACAGTTGTTGCTCATGTGACTTTCTGTGATGGCGCAGAAACTTCTTTTTAAATCAAAAAACGTAATCCCAATCCTCACAAAATTAGAATTGTGAGTTTAAAGTCAGAATTGTCGACGCTCTGATTAAAACTGTCGACATTCTGCTAACTTCGAAAAAACAACATTTTGCAATCGTGTTTCTGTTTTGTGTCACGTTGGCGCAGAAACGTTTTTATCTAAAAATGTGATTATTTTTTTTTGTTTTTGTTTTTCAAATTGCGGTGTTCCCGTTAAGCAAACTCGTTTTCCTAATCCCACTCCCCAGTTACACGTGGGAGGGGAACGCAGCTCGTGTCGCGTAAGACGCAGAGTTTCCTCTGTGACCGCAGCAGAAATGAGTCCGTTCGTTCTCCGGCGCTTTTGGCTCGGAGCCGTGCGTGGTGGAAGCGTTTCTTTGGTCCTCAGTCGGTCTCTGTGACCTGAGGGCTGGCGGCCGGTACACCGTGTCCCGGCGGCGTCCCCCATCTGTGCCGGCCCATCGCTGCTGGCTGCGGCGCTGCGGAGTCTGACGGAGGGAACTGCCATCTGGCCTCCCTGCCGTGCAGAAAGCCGCTCTTTTCATCAGGCTGCTCTCTCCTCGCCGGGCCTCCCTCTGCTCTGGTCGCTTCTGGAGACGACTGGGACTTAAATGACCGGATGAGACTTTGTGTGCATGAAAATGTCGTCTGTGGCGAAGGGAGCTTTTTACACTCTCGACTGTTTGCCAAGTGGGCGAAGCATCAGAACGATCGATAAATCGCGACTTGGATCGAGAGCTTGGTGTTGTTTACACTTGGTTTTGTCCTGGAGACGGAGGGGATGTATGTAATTCAGCCTGTTCCTTCATCAAAGCTGGGGCCAAAGCAAAGAAGTGTGGTTGTTTCATTTTATTTTTAAGGAGAAATGTCCTAAATAAAACCCGTCTGAAGGGGAAACTCATTTTATTTGATCACTTTTATGAGAATATTTGAGCAAAGCCATTATCCTCAGTCTGATGCTTTATTTTAAGTTCATCTGAAATTCCAAACAGGGGTAGAAAAAACAGTTTGAGCTTTTCTTCCTGGTCTTTACTTCTTGTCAAAGTCAAACCAACTGGTTTCAGTGTTGTGATATCTAAGACTTTGAATTTGCAGAAATATTCAGAGTTCAGTGGTTCCGAGTTACGTTTACTCAATTACATTTAATTCAGTTTTTTGAAAAGGAAGAAGTACTTTTACGGACGCTGTACTCTGAGTAACTTTATTAAGAAGTATTTCTGCTCTTACTTGTGCAAAACTCTGGATTTTCTACCCACTGAATGAACAACAAACAAGTTTTAACCTGAAACTCACCAGTTTTCTGTTGAAAGAAATGGAAAAAAAGTATTTCTTTTATTTTTTGCTCCTTATATAAATGATTGTCACTTAACTTTATATGTTGGTCCGTCTGATGATGCAATTCTTAAATATGAAATGGTTGATAATTTGATCAGTTACTCAGTAGACATTTTATCAAAGGCTTTTTATTTGAAGTTGTGCTGCTCTTACTTGACTACCATGTTGGAGCAACAGATGCAAAAGTTTTAGCAACTTCCCACTTCCTGTCACGTCCCTTTAAAGGAGCCAGACTTTCTTGTACTCCTGAGTGTTTTTAATCAATATTTTTGGGTTGTTTATCTAAGAAGGACAGCAAATTGATTGTTTTTTTCCTCCCCATAAATTCAGAAAGTGGACAAGTGGAGGACAGCGGCAGGTGTTTAAAATCAATAAGTACAAGCAGAAAGCTGAATTTGAAAACCAAAAAACCTGAGAGCTGCATCGTCCTTTAGCTGATCCTCTACTGAATGCTAACGGCTCTTTGCTAACAAGTTTGTTTTTGTAGGTTAGTAAATTAGAATACCATCAAAATGTTTCAGTAATACTGAAAAACTTATAAAGGCTTGTTATACACAGTTCAAGTGTTTATCCTCATAATTCTGATGATTATTGGTTAAGGAGAAATATACCTAAAACATCAGTTTGTCAAGAAACCACAATGTTTCATAACTAAATGTAATTATTTAAAAAAAATAAAAAAAAATTAATTTATCACCTAATCATGTGGAAATCTGCTGACTCAACAGATTTTCAGCAGTCATCGACTCCTTCCCCCAGCAACTGCAGGTCTTTGAGTCCTGTATCTAAGTATGTGGATGGAAAATTGTGTGGAAGGAAAAATGTGACAGATAAAAATGCTCCAGGAACAGTAATAAATGTAAAGTGAAATTTAGTGGTCAAAAGACCTGTTTTTAGATTAAAGCAATTTGGTTGCGTCTCATTTTAAAATCCAAGGCCTGTGGGTCAAATTTGGCTTTTTAAGTGGATGTAATTGGACAATTACATCCACATCAATGGTCTCTACAATGTTTTGTGATTCTGCGATTGGGGAAATTCACACATCATCAAAACAGGTTTAGTTGGTTTAGTTTTTGAAGACTTTCTGCAAAAACCATATATATCTAAAAAAAGGAGTTTAAACAATACTAACTCCCACCTCCAGGTGGCAGTGTTGCTTACTTTTACTCCATTGCTGCTTCAACCCCAACAATATTTTACACTAATTATGTGATTAACCTAAAATTACATTGTGATAATATTATAATAGCATTGGTCTGCCATGTCGATGTCCACATTGATTTTTTTTTTTTGTTTTTATTTAATTTTTAAAAACAGTTTTAGTGAAGTAATGTTTGGACAAATGTAAAAATACGGGCAGCTAAACTAAAGTAAGCTAAGCTAGACTAAGCTAACCTAAGCTAGACTTAGCGTCTAGTTTAGCCAGACACTTAGTCTAGCTAAACTAGACTATGCTAAATCAAACTATGCAATGCAAAACTAGACTAAACTCAGCTAGGCTAACCTAACTAAACTAGGCTAAGCTAAGCTAAACATGACTAAACTAGATTAAACTAAACCAAACCCTCTCTTCATGTCAAGTTATAATCAATATGATGAGTAATAAATCGTCACATCTACCATGATACATAAGTGCAAATAACAGAAAGTATCATAAATATTTCAAAATTAGCGAAATAAAAATTGTGATTTTGTTTGGAAAAAAATCTAAAAAAACAACCCTGGAGGAATTGATTGATGTGAAAATCTGTTCAACATCATTTAAATTTCAGAAATCGAATTCAGACTAAAGTGTTTGTACTTTAATGTGTTTTATCAATATATTCTAGGGAGGATCTTAAAAACAGATCAACTTTAATTTTCAATTTGGTTCATTAATTTTGCTCCAACAGGTCAGTCACAGCATGTTGGAGCTTAAATCTTTGATCGTAAAAGAGAAACCTAAAAGTTTGTACGTTTGAGTTAAATGGTTCCAGTCACAGCAGGAAGAATCGTGTCTTGTGAAGTCGGATCTTTACCTGGAGCTTCACACCGACTCCCGACTGAACAGTTCCTCTGAGTAACGGCCGGCGCTGATGCCTCCCTCTGATTAAATAAGGTAATGAGCTGCAGCCCATAAAACCAGGGCAGCTTTCATCTGCCCGTTCAATCCCTTTGTAATGATAAACCCACCGCTTTAAGACTGATGACAAAATTATTAATTATTCAGCTAACCGTTAAACCGTTTAACAGTTAAACGGCCAGTTCTGCGTAACGCTGAGATGACTTCCTGGTTTAAACGCTGTCACTCTGAAGGGCAAACCGCTTCCCTTCAACTGGGAAACTTTGATCCATTTAATCAGCATAACGACGCCAAAGCAGGCTCTGTTCTTTACAAACCGCTTCATGTTTTCACCCCATGGGCTCATATTTCATCTTCTGAATTAATAAAGATTTTATTATGAGATGTTAAAGTAAATTATGGCTGTAGCATCTAGCAGCAGCAGCAGCAGCAGCGTCAGTCCAGCGCCTGGTAAGGTGCCAAATCCAGTTAGTTTTTCTGTCTACACTCTTGTTTGTCTTTAGCTTTTGTTTTATTTGGTCTCCTTGTTTCATGCATTTGATGTAAGAAACAAAATAAAAAAATCTAATCAAGGTGCTGAGGATTTAGAGTTTTTTTTTTTTATAAATCCTGCTGTAAACTTGAAATACATTTGATGGGAATATTATGGAGGACGTTGTTGTTAGAGCAGGGAAGAGATTTCTGTTGCACTTATATAAATAATCTGCCAATATTATCAATATTACGGAAGCGTCTACATCTTGCTGAAAAGTTATTTGTATGTTAGCTTAATCTGATTTCAAATAAAAGATATTTTCAGTAGAAAAAAATAAAAATACTTGGTAAGATTTTATACGTTTGTAACCCTCCAGTCAAGCTTTATTTGTGTAGCAACGAGGTATTTCAAAGTGCTTTACATGATTAAAAACACAGAGATACAAAGTCATAGGACTCACAGCCAACAACTGAAGCGTTAGATTTTGTTAAGCAGCTTCTGTACATTAAATGAAATACAGTAAATAACCCTAAACAAAGTACAGACCAATAAGGGGTTAGCTGCTAGCTAGCAGCAATTAGCGGCTGTAAATCTAAACGTAGCTTTCATGCATAACATTCAGAATGATAAAAACGGTTAAAAACCGTATACAAAACGCAACAAAATGACTCATGAAACGCTGAATAGTGTTAAATTTGTCTAAAATATATCTAAAATATAATGGCTACTTCCTGTAAAAGAAAAAAAAAATGATCCTGATACATACTGCAGTTTGGGAAAGGCGAATGGGGGAAAAAAAAAAAAAAAAAAAAAAAAAAAAGGGGGCGGAGCCAGCCAGTTACTGGTTGCTATGGTAACCACCAACCGCCACGCTTAAAACACCAGTACAAATGTCTGGAGAAACACTGGACTAAACAAAAATAAATTCAAAGAATAAATAAACACAGTTTTGACAAACTTCTCTTTTACAATATTGTTAATATAAAACACGGAACAGAAACATGTTTTCAGATGAACTTTTTCTTATCAGGTTGGAAACAATGCGCTTTTATTTTAGAATGTAAAAAAATAGAAATAATATTGTGATTCCTTAAGTATATATATATATATATATATATAATGGCTACTGCTGATTCATTTTTTTTTTTCTCTAAATATGTAACATTTGCACGTCTAAGGATGTTTTATTAGCTGGATAAGAACAATATAATCTTTAAAAAAGTTGTAAAGATTGCTTTATTTAAACAACCGGTGGCATATTTTGCTCGGAAAAAGGGAAAATATATATATATTTTTTGTGTCCTAAAATGAATCTGGATATGAATAGCTGATGTGTGAGGCTGAGCAACATGTACACAGTGGAGTTATTTATTTATCTTTTATTTTTTTTCAAAGCTGGAGTAAAAGCTGGAGATGGAGTAATCGTGTACCTGCTGACTCAGCACCAACCTGTGAGCAAGCTGGCATGTGTGAATAAATATGATATGATGACTGCATTAGTGACTCAAACAGCTGGTAAATCTTTCAGCCAAGGATTAAAAAAAGATGATCATTTCTCTTTTTGTTTACTTACAGAGCAGCCGGCGCCTCTGTTGCTGGGACAACAACAATAGACCAGTGCTTGACTGGAAGAAGGTCAAGTGTTTCACTTACAAATTGGACTAACTCTGAAGAATTTTCCCCATGATTCAGTCCAGAAATGGGAAAAAGATAAGTTTTGAATTAAAAAAAGTGAAAGAATTCACTGTAATTTTCAGACTTATGGACCTGGTCAGCCATTTGAAACATTTTCAGAGGCGGACAGAGCACTCAAAAACTGTACTCAAGTAAAAGTAGCACTGCTACAACGTATTTTTACTCAAAAGTAAAAAGTATTTGGTTAAAAGTCTACTCAAGTATAACTGATCAAATTATCAGTCATTTATTATTTTAAAAAGTACATCATTAGATGGACCAAAATGTAAAGTAAAGTGGAAGTTTTGATATTTTAAGAACCAAAATGACAATAATTCATATAAGTCACAAAAAATAACAACATTTTTTTTCCAAATCAGTTTCTTTCAATGAAAAACTTATGAAACGTCAACAGAAACTGCAGAAACTGGTGAATTTTTGGTTAAAACATGTTTGTTTTTCATTCAGTGGGTAGAAAATCCAGAAATTTTACTCAAGTAAGAGCAGAAATACTTCATAATAAAATTACTCCAGTTAAAAGTACCAGTAAAAATACTCCTAAAAGTACATTTTTACAAAAAAGTTGCTCCAGTAAATGTTAGTTTTAGCCAAGCTGCTGTTCAACACTGGAACCGCTGCTTGTGTTTAATCTCTAGTTATTTATTTTTGATTTGTGGGACTAATACATGCAAGTACATAAATATAAATTACCTTCTCTAAATTCCAAGTAGTGCTTAAAAAATAGCATTTTGAAGGAATAATTAGCTGTGAGATGCTGGTGCTTGTTATTGAAATGCTGCGGATTGGAAAATCCAAACCAGTAAGCCCATCGCTGAAAACTTCAGAATATTTTGGGAAGAAATGAGGAAGAAGCCAACGGTTACCATCGTGCAACATCACTGCTTGGGATTTTTATAAATTTCTTCCTTATCGGCTCCGTTTGGTTAACGTTAAGAGCAATTCTTCTGCAAGCTGCACAGAACCAGGGTTGATCGTAAAAGGCGATGGATTGCTTTGCTATAAAGTATGAAGGCGTGAGCCGGGATACGAGGGAATTATTGATGAATTAGGAAATGAAAAAGCTTCACATTATGCACAAAATAAATCTGCATGAAATAGGTGGAGGTGCAGGCATCTGGCTTTGCTCATTAAACTGTCGAGTTGGAAAAATGAAAAAGAAAGACAGACTGGGGGAAAAAAAAAACTCTAAAGTAACACAGAGACGATTGTTTCGACTAATATTAAAACAAAATGTCCCTTTTTTCCTGATAACCATGAACGTGTGTTTGCTTCAGTTTGAACACATCAGTAATTTACATTTAAAATAAAATAATTTTCAGCTGTATCAGAGTTAGAATAATCACAGGAATCCAACCACTAAGCTGAGTATTTTTATCCAGCAAGAAACAAAAACTTTTCGTGTCTAATTTGGTGCTGAGGCATTTAATATGCTGTTTTTTGTTATTTTAAAAATGTCCGAGCAGCCTGAAGATCCAGTACTTTGAATTACAGACAGTTAAACGTGTTGAAAACACATAAAACAGAAAAACAGCCCAAAGCTCTGAGTCATAAACTTCAACTTCAGCAACTCCTGCTGGAATATCTACAGTGAATATGCTGAGAAAGCCACAGACGGACTGGACTTTCCAGAAAACCTGATTGCACTGAATGTTTTCTGTCCTGTCTTGTGGTAATCCCCTGGCTCTGCCGCCCTGGGCAGAAAGTCATAATACCCACAGCAGCGACGGCTGCTGCCAAACGTGTTGGAAGAGCCTTCAGAAGCAGCTCTTCGTTTGTTATTTAAATGGCCGTACTGCTGACGGACAGCCTCGTTGGTTTAATATTTTATTACAGTTTACCAGCAAACTCTTTTTATTTCCCTCCCGCTTAACGCAAATGAGAAGCAGGCCGGAGGGATCCGTCGCTGATAAACAACTCAAGGCTTTTTAAACGCTGAAGTTTTCCATTTTCTGTTCTCCTTAATGCTGCTCAGGGTCATGCAGGGCTGCCGCTAATCTGCTGCAGTCAAAAATGAAAGGGGGGTACAACCTGCCAACACACACGCTCATGCACACACACACTGTTGGTGATGGGTAGCTAAGCTAGCAAGAATGCATCTGGGCTGCACAGGAAGCCGGAGTACCTGGAGAAAACTGTTAAATCTCCTTCCAGGGAAGTCTTAAAGGAGCAGTATTCTGTATTTTCATGTCATGTGCTATCATTTTGTAGCAAAATCAAGGAACTATGCTGTATATATCAAAGATATTTTACTTTGTAACTTAACGCCTTCAAATTGGGCATCTGTCACTTTAAGAAGCTCCTGCCCTTCCGAATCGCCGCCTTCAGAAAGTCGTCACAACATGGCTCCTCTATTAACCCTATAACAACGTTTTTACCAGCTTTTAACTGAGAAGCAGCTCCTTTAATGAGCTTCCAGATGTTTGCTAATTGCTGCTGGCTAGTCTGAAGGAGACAGAAGCTTGGAAACTGAGGAGGAGCTGCATCTTGAAGGCGGCGCTATGTCCACCCAGGCGTTTTGCACAGCTGAATGGTTGCCATGGAGATTTTCTTAGGCATGTTTGAGAGGTGTGTTTTTGATTATAACATGACATATAAAAAAAGTCACTTTTACATAATTCTACACCTTTAAAAATCTCCATTTGATCATTAGATGCTCACAGAAAGACGTTCATCTCCTCGGTTATAAACGTTCAGCAGAATTTGATTGTTTGTCTCCTGAATCCAGCCAGAAGAAAAACAGAATCTCTCCAATCTCTCTGCCCTCCTTGCTCTCACTTTTCCCCTCTGTGTCCTTCAGCTTCAATTTATTGAATAATTAATTGCCAGTTCAGACTCATTTGCACATACAGTGCATGCATGCGCTCTCCGGCGCTCACACACTCACCGGAGGCTTCTCGTTTAGTGAAAAGGTTCTGCTTCATTTGTGGCTCTCCTAGCGCCCTTTAGATGCTAATTTACTTTAGCTTCACCTTTGTCCTTACTGTGGCGTAATACCTGCAACTTTGCTTGAAAAATAATTTTGCACACAATGCAGCATGCCAGTGATTAAACTGGGTTTGGGAGCGATATCCAAGTCCAGCTCTTGTAAAGAAACCTCTAAAGTTGCTTCTAAATGTGCTAAAAACGCACTTATGGTGCGTTTGGAGCATCGGGAGCGTCTGGTTTGCGTTGTGGACGCGTGTCATCGCGTCGTGGCTGTGCGATGGAAGCATTTCGGTGTCAAGCGTCCAACACTGGAGTTGGAAAATTTGAACTTTTGCCGCTGGAAGCGCAGCGCCAACCAGTCAGAGAGAGACTGTGCTATGTGACATGTTGGTGTCCTGCGTTGAGAATAAATGATTCTGTGTTTTCCTTCTATCTCTTTTAGCTGGCTGCTAAGCTAAAGCTAAAGTAAATGACATGTTCGGAAATGCAAATGAGCTAGGAATGAAGAATATGACATACTAGGTAAAGGTCTCTTTAGGGCGTAGATTAGTCAGAGGCTAACAAAGGAAGTTACCAAGTGTTGCTTGTTGCCATTTTGTCCTCCTAGCTCCTAAAGGTAGCATGAGAAATGGACCAGCTGTATGTTGGTATTAATAAATGGAATTCATGAATTCAACACACCGGCTCTTTTTCAACCTCATACATCCAGAACTCAGCATGGAGAAGGATAAACTCTCCACACCTGCCAGGAGACGCAGGCTCCGAAGCGGGTTAGCGGGTCGTCAATCTGGACTCGGGTGAGAAGAAAACCTGATAGCGACCTAGCTTGTCAAAACTCACAACACCTCTGAATTATCTGTTGAATATCTGTTGACATTCTTTTGCTGTCGGTGAGTAAAAACAAGACGCTCTCTCAATATTTCATCCAACATCGTTCAAAGTAACCCGGAGAGGAAAAAACGGCACGAGGTTCCGACGCATTATCAGAACGCAAAATGTTCAGCAAAGACACCTGAGCCTCTGTTATGACTGCAGAAGCTTTCGGTTCAGACCATTTAGGTGCCGCTCTGTCAATTTCATCCGCCATTGTACAAAGATACCGGCAACGCAGCCGGAGCGATTTTATTGCGTATAAAGCAGAATGTCAAGCGTCTGACTTCACAATTCAAACGTGTCCAACTGGTAGCTTTGGACGCACTTTTGATGCGAGAAACGCGTTCGTGTGAACGCAGCATAAAGAAAAAAAGGGTTTAAACAGCGCATACTCAAGCATGATTGACAGCGCTAAGACCCTCCTTCTGGCTCCGTTTGGTTGTTTCTGACCAGGAGTGGCGTATTTCTGCAGACGGATGTTTCATAACATACTGACAGTGTGACAGTTATGCAATAAGCTGTTTTTTGTTTGTATTATTGTCATTTTGTTCTTAAAACCCCCCAAAAATTTCCACTTAATTTATATTTTGGTCCGTCTGATGATGCGATTTTTAAATATTAAATGATTGATGTTTTGCTCAGTTACTCAGCACTTGAGTAAATGTTTTACCAAATACTCTTTTACTCTCACTTTAGTAATTTCTTGGACAGCTTCTTTTTACTTTTACTTGAGTGAAAATATGCTGAGGTGGTTCTACTCGTACTTGAGTGCAGTTATCTGTTCTTGTTTGGGTTCAGACTCACCTGGCGACATCACAAAGTAGATCTAACCTTTTTTTGGATCAGCGGAAAGAAGAAAGCCAAGAGAAATGAGCCGTGTTAGAGAAACCACAAACCTGGAAGGAAGAAGTTGCTCTGGTCACAAAACCTTCTGGCCAACAAACTAAATAAAACTCTGGAAGAAAACCAGTGAAAGGGTCGCATTTTTAAGATTTCCGAGCAGCTATGAAACCTGAAAACATGAATGCTGTGTAAGTGATTACCAGAGGAACGGGATGTGCAGTTTGTTGCCATCTTAATGCGTGTTTGTGTCGCCTGTCAGAGAGAAGATGCCGTTCCACCATGTGACGGCAGGTCTGCTCTACAAGGGGAACTACCTGAGCCGCTCGCTGTCCGACAGCGACAGCGACGTCCTGGCCAGCATCTCTGTGGAGGAGCTCGACGGTAAGGCTTTTCACACACCTGCCTCAGCTTTTAACGCTTCGCCTCAGGATGACCACGTGTTTGGAGCCTCTGCATTTAATGTGTGAATATTTGTATTTTTGAGGGGAAGAGTAAGTCGACCTGCTTTTGCTGTCACAAGCTGACGAAGCGAGTTTTAGTCACTGTTTCACCCATTTGAAACCAATTTATTGTCACAAGGTAACTCGAGCACATTCTGTCTGTGAAAAACAAAAAACACTTTGAGGAAAATGGCTGGACCTGAAACACACTGCTGCATGCTAATCACAGTGAACAAACCTTTGCTCTGTTCTTTGTTACACTTCATGCCAGCTTACGGTCAGAACTACAGCAAACCGCCGCCTGAAATGGAAAAGCAGCAGAAATGTTAAAATTTAAAACCCTTTGGAAATAAACATGGACAAACTTATTTAGCAGGAAGATGTAAGCCCCAGTGCACACAAGTTATTGCTCTGTTAATAAAACTTTTTGTTTTTCAAAGCACTAAACATGCCACACTGCAAAAACACTAAAGTATTTTTGTCTAGTTTCCAGTGCAAATACCTTCATGTTCTTGAATAAAGACAAATCTATCTTTCAAGTAACTTTTCAGCAAGATATAGCAGCTTGTTTTAAATTTAAAATGTCTTAATATAAGCTAAATATTCTCCCAAAAGATCTAATACTTTTATATCAATATGAAGGAATTATTGACTTAAAACAAGCTCAGATATCTTGCTGAGAAATTACTTCTAAGTTAGTTTTTTTCTTATTTCAAGTAAACAAAGATATTTGGACTAGAAGCTAGGTCAAAATAGTTGGTAATATTTTGTGTTTTTGCAGTGTTCACGTTAAAATTGTATTTATTTTTGGTCATTTTTAGTCAATCAGTCAAGTTTATTTGCATAACACCTTACAGCAACAAAGCAGTTCAAAGTGCTTTACATTATAACAAAACAAAAATAAAGCCAACAATTTAGAAACCAAGCATCACATTTTGACGAGTGTCGTCATCAAAAATAATCAATACACATCAAATATGTTGGTCAGTGTTCCAGTAACCAGTAGTCAAAACAACTCTAAACTGGTGGGTTTTAACTTTGATTTAAAGGAACTCTGTGTTTCGGCTGTTTTACGGTTTTCTGGAAGTTTATTCCAGATTTCTGTTGCATAGAGGCTGGAAGTTACTTTGCGGTATTTCAAGTAAACAAAGACATTTGCAGTAGAAACTAGATCAGAAATAATTGGTAAGATTTTTGCGTTTTTTGCAGTGACCCAGATTCTGTTTTTTAAAGGTCAAAAACAGAAAAATAAAACTTTGGTTTGTTTTAAACTTTAAAACGGTGCCGCAGAAACTCATCCCGGTCTGTTTTTAACTCTCAGCAGCACGGAGCGATCTGTCTTCCAGTATAATTTCTGCTCTGCCTCCTCTCGCTCGTTCACTCTCTGTTTATGAACCTCCGGTTTTCTGGCCTGTCTGAGAGTAATCACCCGGCTCTGTACAACATAACCCTGATCAATAACAGTCTGCAGGAGTCGGCAGCGGCAGCCTCATAGGCAAACTAGACTTCCCCCCCCTTGGTTCCAAAAATATTAATCCACTGATGCGGCATTAAGCTGCCGCCTGGAAAATTGGCAGCGCGGCGCGCGGTAATGGCCAGATACTCTGTCAGGGTCGAGCTTTAATATGCATGAAGGAACCTGCGAAGTATGAATCCCTCACTCCTCGTTTCTATGGGCCTGTGTTGTTTGGCAGGTAGGAAATTGTCGGGAGCGAAGACGATTCATACGGGTTCCATTTGAAAACACTCCGACTGGCTAACTGCTGCCTGTCAACAGAATAATTACTGTAAAAGGATTTACCGTGCGCTCCATGCTGGATTGATGGCGTCACGAAACACCTGGAGCTGAGAGGTTATTAGTTTGTTTTTGCAAAGGGGAACAGAGTCTTTAGTGCCTCGAACAATTACTCAACTTCTTTCTAGTATAATGGAAAGGACCAAAGTTAACAGATGTGTTCTGTTTGTTTATGCATGAAGCGCCCAGCAGTACTTTAAGTACGTTTTTCATGTATCTGTACTTTGCTTAAATAGATTTAATTGTGGGGAGAGTATCCAACAGTTGTAAAGTAGTTGGTAAAAAGTCTACCCAAGTTCTGAGTAACTGATCAAATTATCAATCATTTAGTATATTAAAAATCAATCAAATTTTATTTGTATAGCACATTTCAGCAACAAGGCATTTCAAAGTGCTTTACATCATAAACATAAAAA
>CAEGAE010011164.1:0-30381 GCA_903067095.1 Girardinus metallicus | reverse complement strand
GACTAAACCGGGAACCACGGAGCATCACTCAGAGTCACTCAGACATGGAGAAACCAGTAAAAGAAGCTGAACTGGTTTCAGTTGCAGTTGCCCGTACTGTTGCCGTTGCCGATTAATTGCCGGCTGTTGCTGGGACCGCGGCGCCTCAGACTCGTTAACCGGGTCTAATTGAAGTCGGTCCCTGCTAAAGAGACGAGTCATGGAAGAGCGCTGCAGGCGTCAGCAGGTTCCCGCCCTGATGGGAACCGTGGGGTTTCTAACGGACAGAACCAGAACCTTCCTGAGGCTGGAAGTGCAGCATCGATCAGTTTCTAATCAAATCAGGTCGACGGTGTCAAAACAGAAATCAGCTGATTTGCTCATTTCCAACAGATAATCCCAGATTGTAATCTGCGGAGACGCAGCAGAACCACAGCAGTCAAAGCGTCTGAGCCGCCGCGCCATCTGGGCTTGAGGTGCAATCCAATCTGTCCTGATTAGCGGCGGCCGCCTGGCAGCCGGGCCACGTGAGACCGGCCCAGTTCCACATATCGACCCTTAAAAGCTTGGGAGCAGAGCGGGAGGATTAGCGCGCCGCGCTAACGCGACCCAGAAACCTGGCGGGTCGCTGCGCCGCCAGCGCCACCTTCAGCCCAACCACAGGAACTCCAGACTCACTCTATGGTGTAGGTGAGGACGTAGGCGGCCTGCTGCTCCACTGGGTGCCACCAGCAGGTGAAGTCCTCCATGTTGGAGGAGCGGCAGTAGTAGATGTGAGGCCTGGAGGCTGCAGGGGCCCCCGGGGGCCCGGGCTCTGCTGGAGGAACACAGCCACGTTAAACACAAACGCTGGAAAACAATGAAAACAGTTTTCATGAACCACCAGACTAAAGCTACTCTGGAAAAATGGGCTGAACTAAAACATTTTGACATTTAACAACAGCAACAAAACAATAAAATCAAAAAAGATTAAAAACAGAAACAAATCAATGAGCTCCAGTCAGTTTCCATTCAACCCACAGCATCACTGGTCCTCCACCCTGCAACTATACTGGTTCCACTTCAAGTCCCAGTGGAGTTTAAACTGCACGTTTACGTTTGTGATGGTTAAAACCAAAAGAATTATGAAAAATACCTTCAACTCCTCTGGTTTTAAGCAACTTCATTATTTTATGCTTTTAATTTGAAGCTTTTCAGAAGCAGCTACAACAGAAAACTAAACATTTTACAGGATTTCATGATTTCTGCATCGGAGATTTTATCAGAGCTAAAACGTTAGCCCTGCGCGTTAGCTTTAGCATCTTTATGGGTTAGCTTCAGCATCCTTCGGTTAGCCTTAGCTTCTCTGTGGGTTAGCCTTAGCATCTGTAAGGGTTAGCTTTAGCAAACCTCGGTTAGCTTTAGCATCTTTATGGGTTAGAGACTGAGGGTTTTTTGCACTGCTCAGCTAAAAGCTGAGCTATTTCCTGCCATTTCTTGAGATTGCTTAGTTTTAGAGTTTGTCCTAGTTAAAGCCTCACTGAGCATCGTCCTCTTTCTTCCTTTAGGGGGCGCCACTGGGCATCAATGCAGCCTGTCTCAACAGAATGTCCTCTGGCTCCATAAAGTCGTCAGGATGTCAGATTTCTCTGCCTAACCCTGACCTTTAACCCTGAACACAGCACGCTGTGTATTTTCAGCCCGTTCAACCAGCAGCTGAAGTCTCGTCACAGATATTGATTCCATATCGATTGGCCTCTCTGCCTCCATTCACAGGAAACAAAAGCCGTTAAATTTCTTCAGAGCAGAGAAAACGAGAACAGAGAGAACAGAGAACCCTTCAGGAACCGATCCGTCGCTACAGAAATACTGCAACCAGACAGGCTTTATGGATGTTACATTTTTAACAAAGGATTAGACACAAAACTAATAAAAATGTTTCAGAAATCTCTGGAAAATTTGTAAATAAATGTAAACATTTGTAAACTATAAATATTTTAACTCCACAGACATCTGAAGCAAAACTTTAAATACAGCGAATGGGATTAAACTGTACATGAATATCTATGATAGCAGGTCAGAAAATATTTAAATCTGATCAGAAAAACTTCAACTGTCCAAAATAAAAAATCAAGCCAGATCTGAAAACTTTCTGCAAAAACTTTAGATTTGAACCCAAACAAGCAGCAGATGCTTCAGTTATTTTATCAGAGTTCGTTTTAAACTTGGTTCCAGCCGCGTTCAGCCTGCGGCCTGCAGGAAGACGAGCCGCGCTGCTGATAACAGCGGCTCATTCTGAGTCAGCAGCAGTCGCAGCCCAACGGTCGCCAACGCCCAGCGGCGCAGGAGCAGAAATCAATCAGCAGCCGTCACGGCTCCCCGCTGCGCTTCCACTAAATCCATTTCCAATTAGGAATCTGCGTCGCTACAGCGCAGATTCAACACTGAAGCTTTTTTAACATTTTCTAATTCAATCTGAGCCATAATTCAAAGATACAAACGTATAATTAGCACTAAAAGACATTTACTCCAACCTTCTTCAAACACACTTTAAATTTAGCCGTTTATATTTTGTATCAAATACTGAGAAACGATGAGGAAACATCCAAACCGCGGAGGACGACAGGAACGACTCGCTGCCACCTGCAGGAAACATTCAGCTTTTATTTTGTTCTTGCAGAACTTCCTTTACAACCAGTAAATCAGAATTAGGCAAAAATTCAGTTTGGAAAATAATAAATTACCAAAACGCTAGCATTAGCATGTTGCTCTTAACAGCAAGCATTTTGTTTCACATTATGCTCACATTAGGAAACATGCTAGTTAGCAAGCTACTAATCTGATGCTATGCAGCAGTAGCTGAAGCTATCTCCTGTGCTAACACATTAGCTGTTAGCAAGCACATAGCGTTAGGTTAAACACTAACATTAGCACACAAGCTGTCAATAGTAAACATTGCATAGTGCAGTAAGGTTAGCTAATGTTTTACCATATGCTAACACATTAGCCAACTGGTTGCTAATAAATCTGGAGGCATGATGGAACTCCTAAAGTCATATTCTGTGCTAGCAACAGCTTGCATGCCATCGCTAACTAAAATGCTAACAAAACATCATGTTAATATTTGCAGAAATGCTAGGATCAGCATGTACGCTAACAGTAGCCAACACTGCCTCATGTTGGTCCAAGCTTGTGTATTAGCTTATATATTAGCTTACTTTAGCTGTGATCCTATAATTGGCCTATTGGCTAACACTAGCATGTCCGCTAACATTTACAACCTGCTATGAATGAAGGCAAAGTCAACAATTACAGGAAATGCAATGGAAAACATTTACAACAATGCTAACATTAGCCTGCCGGCTAGCTTAGCTCTGTCAGAATCAAAGTATTGATTATCGATGTTAATATAAGGGCAATATCAATGGTTGCTTTTCTGCTTTAAATGACTGTTAGCTCATGCTAAACGACTTTTCAAAATATTTGTGCAAATATAGAAAAAAAAAAAAAACATTCAGTTTGAGTAAACACAAAACAATTTTTCCTGAAGTTTGGTGAAAGTTAATAATGCCTACAGGTTTTGTTTCTGAGGGGCAGTGAATGCATCGTTTCCATGGAGACCATTAGGAAGGTCCAAAGGTCCCTTTGTGAGCAGCGCTGCAGTCATGTGGCGCGGCGGCTAATCCGCTAGGGAACAAACAAAGGCCTGGTGTTTAGCTTAAGAAGATCAGCAACAGGCAGAGCAAAGCATTCTGGGAACTCTGACCTCACCGCAGCTCAAACACTCATCCTCCCAACAGCGCTGAAAATCCAACATGGCGTCCCTGGAGACAGAACGTCCCCAGAAATAAATCGATGTGATTTGACCTCTGAGAGGTCAGGAAGCAGGAAACAGGAAATGATCAGAGAAACGGCGGCTTTCCTTGTGATGCGGAGCGTAGATGTAGTTTAACTAGATCATCAGATGGATGCGGTTCAGATCAGGAATCTGGCGGTAACTGGTTCCGAGTAGAACCGGGTCAGAAACCAAAGGAGCAGAAAGAGATTTAAAGACGCAGGTGCAAAAAAACATCCATGAATTGGCCAATCAGATCTCAGATCTGCTGAATGTTTATCATCTGGACCGACGAGACCGGATCTACAGAACCGGATCTACAGAACCGGATCTACAGAACCGGATCTACAGAACCGGTCCAGCAGTGGGTTCTGCAGAACTCGGCCCGGTACGACCCGGCGGGTCTCTGGATATTAAATGAATGAAACACGAAGCCGATGAATAAACGAGTTTCCAAGCTGCTGTTGCCATAGCGACCAGATCCCTGAGGCAAAACCTGAAACCTGAAAACGACGAGCAAACTAAATAAAATCTGTTATGAAACGATTCGGTTTGTAAAACTCTGTAAAGTTAGAATTTCTTTAAGTTTTTACTGACCTGCAGCTTCAACAGCACAGAACCGGACCCACAGAACCTGGTTCTATGAAGTTACTTCTATTTTAATATTTAATCTGGAACAGTTCAAATAAAATAAAATAAATTATTTGCTTCTGTTTGACATTAAACCAAAAATAAAATCGATTTTTAATGTTTCCTGCAGTAAAACTTTACAGCCTGTAAAGTTGTTTTTATAGTGCATTCTGTTAAAGGAAGCTAAATTCATCTAAACTGTTGCCATGACAACAGAGATGCACTGCAAAAAGTGGAAACATAGCGTTCATTAATTTAACACGATACAAATAATAGATACTTTTATTTTAAAAATGAACATTTTTGGGAAATTTTAATTAAATATTTTATTTTTTGCTTAATGCATCAAAAAAAGGTTTTAAAGTGTCATTTAATTCATGTAAATTAATAAACAGATTTTTTTCTGTGAAGCAAAAAAAACCAAACAGGAAACAGTCGCAGCCTTCCCTCCTGAGCACCCGAACGCATCGCGATGCGTTCGGGTGCTCAAACCTGAGTGGGAAACCCCAGCTGCCGGTTGCCAGGGACGACGGCTAACTGAGCCGCTTCAGGCTTCAAAGGTAAAAAAGTAAATAATTAATAAACAAGGTTTCTGTTCAGGGGGTCAAAGTTCAGTTACATTCCTGCTTTAGACGTTTTATAAAAATAACCTGAATGTTTGGCTGATGATCAACAATTTGAATTAGGATGAAGATTCAATATTTAACATCGACCATCTTCTCCAGGTCACCGTGTTGCTACAGCGCTAATGTTTTGGTCTAAAACCTAGCGTAGCATAGCGTAGCTTAGCATAGCTTAGTGTAGCATAGCGTAGCTTAGTTACGCGTAGCATAGCGTAGCTTAGCATAGCTTAGTGTAGCATAGCGTAGCTTAGTTTAGCATAGCGTAGCTTAGCATAGCTTAGTGTAGCTTAGCGTAGCTCATGGACCAATGGGCAGCAGGAAACTCACCGTTGTCGAGTTTGGCCTTGTAAGCGCCTTCCTCACTGCTGCTGCCCCCCAGAGGAAGCAGACAGAACAGCAGCCACAGCATCCTGCCGCTGTCCGTCTGTCCGTCCGTCCGTCCGTCCGTCCGTCCGCTAACCTGAAACAGACACACTGAGCTCAGGACGCTTCCAGGCGGCTGTGGGAAAGTCTGACGATCCTGAAGGACCAGAAGAAGAAATCCTCCTGAGACGCATCAGAGTGGCGGCCGGATTTCCTCCGAGCCTCAAACTCACCATCACCTCCTCCGGCCTGAACGTCCCACAGGGGGCGCTAACGCTCCCCAAGCAAAACAAACAAGCAAAGATTATTTCTGGAATGTTTCCGCAGGAACGTTTGTCAGTGTGAGACGTGAAAAGCAGAGCAGACTGACTGCAGCGGAAACATTAATATTAACATTAATATTTATGCGCCATGTTCCTGTAACAGGTTTAAATTGGCTGCTTTTCATTCTATTCAAACATGGAAACATAGAATCAGGAAAAAACCCAAAATGTTTCCATCTGAAGAAGCTTTAATGACAACATTGCTTCAGCATCTGCACTTTATTAATAATTGGTGTTTTTGCTGCGTTGATCAACCAAAGAGCCACAGATCTGAATTCATAATTAGATGAAAACCAGCTAACCTTCCTCTGCTTTCTGGAAACGCTCCATGCTAGCTGCTAGCTGCTCATGCCGCCATGTTGGTTTGGGTGGAGTTCAGAGTTCACATCAGGACTTCTAATATTTCCAAAACAAACCTTTAATCTGCTCCACAAATCCTGTTTTATAAAAGAGTTTAGAGAAACCTGGAGCCTTCAGGAATTACTGCTCAACAAAGATGCTTTTCAGCTAATTTCTACTGTTTCCTACCACTGCTGGCTAATCCACTCAGCTGGTCACTGACCTCAATGTCCACTAATCTATGAGGTTCCAGGAATTAGACCCAGCCAGCAGACCTGAACCAGAACCTGAGCTGCAGCAGCTGGGAGCGAGGAAAGTAATCCTCTTATCCACTGAAGCGATGGCTGAGCATATGCAGCCTGACAGGTCAGGGAGGAACACACACACACCAGGAGCCCATCAAACAAGCAGATTTACACACATCACGCTGTCCTGCACACACACACACACACACACGATGCCAATCCACACAAACCAACTTCATGACGCTTTCTGTAGATCGTCTGGATCTGCTGGTTCTGAACCAGAAAAACACAAAATGCTGGAGAAGAAAGAGCTGAACCAGAGGAGATGCTCCCAGTTCTCCCAGTTCTCCCAGTTCCCCACTCCTGCAGAAACCCAGAGCAAATCAACAACTCACTGCAGTTAGACTGTAAGGCCAGATTGGGCTGATGGCTGGCTGGATGGGTTTTCTAACGATCAACTGAAAGCAGCAACTCGACCCGTTGGTGAGACAGGAAGTTCTGGCTGTAACCCTGTTGCCATGGATACGTGCCAAGTTGATTTCTTTGGTTTTCAGTCATTTGTTGTTAAGGCTGTTGTTTGGTCTCATTAGTCAGCAGTCCAGCGCAGGTGAAGTGAAATCCACCAACAGATGAATGTTTTGTTCTGCAGGAAGCAGGAAACAGGAAACAGGAAGCAGGAAGCAGGAAGCTGCTGGTCTTCAGGTGCAGAAACTTCCTGCTGCAAATCGGCTAAATGTAGCCGCCGCTAACGTCTGGAGGAGCCGAAAGAGCAGCAGAGGGTTCAGGTCACCACCAACCAGAGCTGCTCTGGTTGGTGGTGTCGCCCTGACCTCGTGGTAACTGCAGGTCAAAGGTCACGCCAAGCAACCAGGAACCGAATCCAACTGGATCACTGCTGATCTGATTAACCAGTTCAACAAACCAGATCAGCTGCAGCTCAGAGGTTTATCCACTTCCTCCGTTCCCCCGGCGCCAACAGGTCGCTGCAGCAGCACCAACAGGTCGCTGCAGCAGCACCAACAGACAGACTGCAGCAGCACCAACAGGTCGCTGCAGCAGCACCAACAGACAGACTGCAGCAGCAGCAACAGACAGACTGCAGCAGCACCAACAGGTCGCTGCAGCAGCACCAACAGACAGACTGCAGCAGCACCAACAGGTCGCTGCAGCAGCACCAACAGGTTGCTGCAGCAGCACCAACAGGTTGCTGCAGCCTGCCTGCTGCAGCTGCTCCATCTGCCAGCAGATGAAACCCGGCGTTGTGTAAACAGAACCCTAACGAGGTCAGCGGAGCTTCGCGTGGCAACGCAGCAACATGCGAGCTGCAACAACGGACCCGTCCTGGAGAGCTGCGGCAACAAACCCAGGAATAATCCCTGCTGGATCTGAGAGGCAGATTAGAGGCTGTAATCCAGACACACGACTTCAGAGCAGCTCAGATTCTCCCCACCAGGAACCAGATCCAGAACCGGCCGGTTCGCCAGGAAGGAACCGCCGACCCACTGGGCGGATCCAGAGCGTGGCTCCGCCGCTGACAGACGTTTGTTAGCATCAGGACAGAAATCAGCGACGACCTCAGAGTGACTGCTGCTGCTCAGCAATCATGGAAGGGTCAAAGGTCATCTCCTGAAAGGTGCAGCATGGTGATGTGGGCTGGTCTCAGCGTGTTTATGTTCTGGTTCTGATCCCAGCTGCCGGTTCGGGTCTCCAGGATGAATTTGCAACGTTTCTCACGGCGCTCCAGGATTCCTCCACTGACCTTTGACCCTCCAGATTCTGATTGTTTTTCCGTCGTGTTCTGGATCTTTCTCCCGGTGGAGTCCAGCTCCGGCCTTCAGACTGTAGTGCCTTGCCCAAAGGCCCAGGCGGTGCAACCGTTTCCATGGAAACAGACGCCTTTGGTCAAATTTTATTCTGATTGTTTTCTCCACTGGTTCTCAAAGATCTGCTTCGTTTGGTTCATGTGAAGCTCGGTGGTGTTTCAGCGTTAGCATTAGCATCATCTTCAGGAGATGACGCTAATGCAGCGTTGTCACATGTCTGCTTTATGAAACGGCTCCAGGGATCTTCCCACATGGGGCTGAAGGAACTGCCCCGGGGCAAACTGCCCTTAAAGCCCCAGCATGTGACCGTGAACACGCAGCAGGTCTATTTCTGTCAGGACGCCTGATCTGAACCTCCAGGGAAACTTCAGGAATGTCGGCTGAGCAGGAAACAAAAAGCTGCTTCAAGCTGAAAAACTCCCATCAGCCCCAGTTGCTGATGGGAGTGACAGCTAACAGCGTTAGCCGCCGCTCGTGGTTTCTGCTGCTTCCTGGTAGGAAACTGGAGGAGCGCAAGCAGAAAACGGTCCGGACTGGGAAGAGAAGGCGGCCAGCTGTTTGATGCTGCAGCAGAGAAACAGTTAGCTTTACTGCTAAAAACAATGCAGAAACGGTCAGCTAGTCTTTAGCTCTCTGCTTTAGCTCATATTTACATCAAAGCTAACGACTTTAACTCCACTTCCTGTCTGGCTGTCAGACTTGAACTCCACTTCCTGTCTGGCTGTCAGACTTGAACTCCACTTCCTGTCTGGCTGTCAGACGGGTCTCTGCTCGTCTCCTGGAGGTGAAGCAGCTTCTTAAAGCCTCTGACTTGACGGCGTTGTGCTGATTTTCCCATAATCCCCCTGGTTTCTGGGATCCAGGCCAACGTTTCTCCTGAAGAAGTAAAAGCAGATCAGATCAAGTCAGAGGGAGCAACTGAGGCGAACATGATGAACGGCGTCCCGAGTCTGATGTTAGCCTGAGAGCGCGCCGCCGGCCTCGCAGACGCTAATCTAATCATCTAATCATCTCGCTGAAGAACTCTGCATGGGCCTAATTAAAGGCCGCAGCGATCCAAACCTCCAGGGTCGGAATTCAGAGGAATTTCCCTCCGTGTGTCTCATCAGATCCCAGATGTGGATTTAAATCCTGCAGCTGATTTGATTAGTTCTGCTCTAAACGCCGTTTATCTGTTCCGCATGACCGACCAGCTAACAAGGAAAACAAGCCAAATGAAATCAGCCAATGTTTCTGTTCACACAGGCTGAGGGCTGGACTTTGACTGGGCCGTTACAACGCAGCAGCCCTGGAACATTTTCATGGCAGGAGAAACCAAAACCTGCGGCGGGTTTCAGCGCTTCCTCCGGGTCTCGGGCCGCCGCTGCGGGACGCCACCAACGGTTGCCATGGTTACCGTCTCCTCATCACACGCAGCTGAACTCTGTTCCTCTTGACGGATCCACAGAAGGAAGGTTGAAACCCAAACGGAGGAAAAGGCAAAGCGGATCGGACTACTTCCTGAAACTCTTCGTTGGAGGTCAAAGGTCGGCTCAGCGGCATTTCCCCATCACACCTCATTTAGTCTGACCCTCATCTGCTGCTTCCCAACAGAACCAGAACCGGTCTGACCGCCGACGGGCCACCAGAGGGCAAACCACAGCGCAGCACGGTGGTGGCAGCGTCATGCTGAGGGAGATTTCCCATCCGGCTGGACCGGGAGGACCAGAGGTTCTGTTCAGAACCCTGATGAAATGCTCAGGTTTTGATTAGACCCACTGATGGATTCATGGCGGACAGGAAGACCGGCCGAGGATTTAAACCCACAGACTCAGGATCCGGGACCCGGCTGGGTCCAACCGGGTGAACAAGCTGGTTCTGGTTCTGGTTCTGGATGGACAAACAGAACCATGATTAGTTTTCATCTTGCAGGGTAAAGAGGAACTTCAGAAGCTTCTTCAGCGTCTCAAATGTATTTTTACTTTGAATAAACCGACTGGATCCACAACCTCCATGTTTCCTCCTCAAAGCTTTTAGAGCTGCGCAAATATTTATGTCCCTTTTCCCTCATCGACGTTTTGCTCATTTCTCTGCAGTTACACAACGGATTGCTGCATCTCTGCGACGCTGCATTGATGCAATGTTGCATCGCTGCTACGTAGCAGCATCGCTGCATCATCGCTGCATCATCGCTGCATCATCGCTGCATCATCGCTGCATCATCGCTGCGACGCTGCATCATCGCTGCATCATCGCTGCGACGCTGCGTCATCGCTGCATCATCGCTGCATCATCGCTGCATCATCGCTGCATCATCGCTGCATCATCGCTGCATCATCGCTGCGACGCTGCGTCATCGCTGCATCATCGCTGCATCATCGCTGCAGCATCGCTGCGACGTAACGGAAAAACTCCCCACCAGAGTCATGGAGCAGATTTAGTTTGATTTACAGAGACTTTCACTAAGTAGAGCATGAGGTACAGAGACCCGACCGGACCGGACCGGAACCGACCCGACTGCGCTCATTTCTGCAGACGTTGCTGACAATCCATGACAATAAAAGGTCTGAAAACTTTCTCCAAGCTTCTGGCGGCACCAACACCTGCTGGACTAACATGTCACACCTGGTGAGGTCAGAGGTCAGCAAGAGGTGGAGAGTGAAGCCTGACGGAGTCACCTCATGGTGGGGTGGGGGGTTAGGACAGGTCAAGGTGTCGCCACCACCCGATCGGTGATGTCACTCCTTCACCTTCACCTTCAGAAAGATTCAACTTCCTTCAGGAGTTCTTGGAAAGTTCTGGTTGTTCAGGAAAACCAAGGTGAGCTCAAGACGGAAAGGTAAAGATTTCATTTCCGTCTTCAGACCGGATGACAGACCTCCCTGTAGACTGAATTTCTGATGCTCTGTGACCAACGCAGGACTATCCTTCCACATCTTCACCAGCATTTCCTCGTGACGACCCAATCAGACAGAACCGCAACGCAAACCTGGACCAGCAGAGACCTCACCACGACCGTCTCACTGACTGTTACTTCTTTTACATCATTTCTGTTTCTGACGGGAACCAGATTGGACCTTCCTCCTCCAGAACCGCTGAGCTCTTTATCCATCGTCACTTCTCCAGACGATGGGGAACCAAACCCAGTAAGGAGGAACGATGGGTCTGTGAATCCTTTTCTAGCCCGACTAGAGTTTTCTGGTGTTCAGAAGGAAGCGGACGGTGCGCCGTTACCCACCAGAACCCAGGAGACATGGTACCAGAACCGCTGTTGGCGTTTCCCAGACGCTCTGAAGGAACGTTGTCATTCCAGACGAGCTCCAGCCGCCTGCCCCGGTTTCCTCCAAACGAGGACAATTAGATTATCTTTGCTTTGGACGTTTCACTGAACGGGCCAACGAGACGCCGAAGCAGGAAGCAGCAATGTGGCGGTAAACGGCTCCCGACGGCGCCTACAGGAACAAACGACTGTGGATAAAACGATTTTACACTCCAGAACATTCCTGCTGCTCCAAGAATCAATCAATTATAAATGATAATGAAAAATACAAAGGATCCATCTGAACCTCGCCGAGTTGGTCGACGCCGTTTCTAGACCTCAGTTTGTTTGGTCTGATGATTCTAAACTAAATGGTTTCATTTGTCAGAAAAGCCAAAAAACATAAAAACTCTTCAGTAATTCTGGTTAAACTGGAATTTTGAATTGTTTCAAAACAATGTCAGATTTCTATGTTCCCCTGTCAGCCAATCAGAGGACAGAGACTTCTTAAAGGGACAGCAGACATTTAAGGTTTCCTCTAAACATCACATGGGAAATGGAAGAAATGATGATTATCTTTATTTATGCATGAAGCATCAGACATCTTTAAAACAGAGCTGAAGGTGCATTTATGGACCGATAATAGTAGGATTTTATAGTTTTGATGCAGCTGGGTCAGATCAGATTAACTGATTGATCTGAGGATCTAGAATTAAATTAGAGCAGAAAGTGGATAAAAATGACAGCAGCTTCTATAAAAGTTCATATCCACATAATTATAAAACATTAGAAACTGGTTGAAGCCGAATACTTTGAAATGAAATCAGGACTTGTGAGCCTCTGAGGGCCATAAATGATTCAAGTTTCCACAACAACCGTGTGAATAAAGACCAGCTGTGATGTGACAGGAACGTGTTCAGAGGGAAGCAGAGCAGCTCTGATGATGGAGGAAATATTTAAAAGCAGCTTCAGGTGACATTTAGAAGAAACTCCAGCTTTCAGTTCAGGATGAAATCTGGATTCTGCAGCAGGACAGGAAATCTTTAACTTCCATCTGCTGGAGTTCAAACTCGGACAACATGATGACAGAAGCAGCTCATTAATCACATTAAATCTGCTTTCCAGCCAAACTGCTCAACTTGTGTCGGCGGAGCCGCACCTGAGCGGCGGCCTTACCTGGAGCTGCTGAAGCCGCGTTGCGAGGCTTCTGGCCGGGCTGGCGCTGCCCGCTGCCCGCTGCTCGGGTCCGGGCGGTCGGTCGGTGCAGCCGCGGCTCCGGGAGAGGTCGGTGCTGCTGCTGCAGCTGCTGCCAGCGGAGAGAGACGAGCTTTCTGAGCCGAGCCCCCCCCGCGCTAAGGAGCTTTGCCTCCACCTGACCCCGCGTCATCCGCCGGCTCCACTGGAGCCCCCGCCCCTCCGTCCGCCTGCGGCCCGGGGAGCGGCGCGATAAGCGGCCTGGAGGCGGCGGCCGGCGGCCTGATAAGAACCAGCGGCTCTCCTGCAGAACCTCAGCAGAACCAGATCAGATCCGCTTCACTTCTTCTGCTCCTCATACCTGAAAGAACATTTAATCCTCCGCAACTAGTGGCTTCGTCCCGTGACGTCACAGCCCAAATAAGGTGGGGGGCGGGGCATCAATGAAAAGAATGAACAACAACATGAAACACTCAAAGACCATTTCTGGTTTTAACAGATCTGGACATTTTCTTCCTGAAACGAGGTGCTGAGTGACGTGACGTCACTGAGCTGGAAGATTCAGCTGCAGTACCACCACCCGGCCTGCAGAGGGCAGCACGGTTTTAGGCCAGAGGCTGCAGAACCAGACAGGCTGACATGAAAATGGTACAGATACATAAAGATGAAGATCTAGAGATAGATTGAACAGATTAGAACCTCCCGAGCCGGTTCAGATTCCTCCAGAACCCAACATGGCTTCCCGGTTTGGTTAGCTACGCTGCGGTTCAGGACACTGTTTCCATAAACAGTTAGCCTCACTGGGATCACTGGGAAGGGGGGGCTAAACCCAAACACCCAACATGGCGTCATGCCAGTTGGGCAGCTAGCATGTTAGCATGTTAGCATGTCTCGTTGTTGTCTCAGGCAGAGACGGTTTTCTGTCCTCCAGTCGATGGACCACATCGTGTGAGGCCAGTAGCTCCGCCCCGACCTGACCTTTGACCTGTGGACCTTCACCTGAAGCGGGCTGAGGAACGGTGCGGGTCGGTTTGAGAAGCAGACTGAACCGACCGGTACCGAGCCGAGCGGCACCGTTCAGTGGACACAGCTGGATGGTCTGACCATCCTCAACACACTCACTGGTTCTGGACCAAAACTGGACCAGAACTGGCCCCAGTTCCCAAAGTTCTGGTGGTGCTGAGGTTCTGGTCTCGGCCCGGTTGGTGGCAGGAAGTTACTGCTGAATCTTTAAAGAGCGGGTATATTTTCTGATTGGTGCGTCCAGAACTTAAATATCTGAGGAGGAAGCTGCTGCTGCGTCATGTGATGTCACTTCCTCCTCCTAAAGCCCTGGTGTTTCCATGGCAACGGTGCAGCATCGTGTCTCTCCAGGGATTCCCTAATAGAAGCAGCTCGCCAACTTGGCATCCTCCACGCAGCATGGCAGCTCATGATGATGATGATGATGATGATGATGGTGTGTTGTGAAATGGGTCGGCTATTATGTCACCGTCGCTAAGCAACAGATTTAATCCCACTTCTGTCAGATTAGGAGGGAAAAACTCCTGAAAGCCTTTTGTGTAGATTACACCTGATGTGCTGCTCTGTCACACCTCTGCTGACCTTTGACCTCTGCTTTCCAAAAACAACATTTCACCATTAAAGTCTGAAAGATGCTGAAGCTGGGCTTTAACTAGGCCATTCTAACATGAAGAGGCTGTTATCTGAACCATCCAATATGGCGTCGTCTCTTTGGTTCATGTTTTCCTGTTTGGATCAGAACAAACATTTCGGTCACATCAGAACCAGACGGCGAGGAAACGCAGCATCATGGAGGGAAGAGCAGGAGTTCAGAAGAAACGGACAGATTCATAATCAGATCAGCATCAGAGGCTGCAGCTGCCAGCAGAGAAACTGAACTCATTCTGTCACCAGCAGAACCCGACCGGCCGAATAAAACATGCAGCCGTTAGCCTGCTGCCATTAGCCTGCTGCCGTCAGCCTGCTGCCGTTAGCTCGCTGCCGTCAGCCTGCTGCCGTCAGCCTGCTGCCGTCAGCCCGCTGCCGTTAGCCCGCTGCCGTTAGCTCGCTGCCGTTAGCCTGCTGCCGTCAGCCTGCTGCCGTTAGCCTGCTGCCGTTAGCCTGCTGCCGTTAGCTCAGCTACTACTAGCTCAGTGCCGTTAGCTCGCCGCCGTTAGCCTGCTGCAGTTAGCTCGCTGCCGTTAGCCTGCTGCCGTTAGCCTGCTGCAGTTAGCCTGCTGCCGTTAGCTCGCTGCCGTTAGCTCGCTGCCGTTAGCCTGCTGCAGTTAGCTCGCTGCCGTTAGCTCAGCTACTATTAGCTCAGTGCCGTTAGCTCAGCTACTGCTACATTAGGAAGCAGCAGATTTGAATTGTTGCTAACTGACCAATCAGAAGCTTAGAAAGCTATGACATCACCAAGAAGCAGATGTAAGCGGTCAGATTAATTGCCTGCAGGAGCCGTAGCGTATGTAAACATCTGGTTTCAGCTGGAAACGGCTTCATTAGCTCTGATGCTAACGTAGAGCATTAGCAGCTAGCACTAGCTTAGCGCTCAGTGTGGTCCACTGTCTGGTTTTCTATAAATAAACTGTTTGTTCAGAACAAGCAGCAGTAGATAATAAATCCTGGTTGCCACGGCGCTGCTTGTTGTTTCCCTCATGTTTCTGAGGCTTTATGATGTAACCATGGCGGCTAAATCCAGAAACAATCAGCAGCGACCTGATGGTCCATAATCCACTGGAAGATTTCAGAGGCTTTTATTAAATCCAGAGGAACTGCGACCTCGTTTCACCGACTGATACAGAATCATTTCATCTGGACGATTCTGTTCAACTGATCAATAAACCAATAGATCACTAAATCAATAAATCAGAACATAAACAGAACTTCCTGAGGCTGACAGACGGGATGGAGAACCCAGATCCGGTTCAGATCCGGTTCTGGTCCAGTCCGGCCTTCTGCTTTAGAAAGGATCCACTTCCTGTCCCGCAGCTCGGTGTCGACATCACTTCCTCCCAGGACCGCCACCCAACCGTTTTTACTGAAGCTTTACTTTGACTGGACCAGTTTGACCTGCAGGTACTGATGTAAGGCGGGTTGAAGCAGTCATCCAATGGACCGGGTCTGGTTCTGATCCGGTTAATCCTCTGAAGGAGTCGTGGTCGCCATGGAAATGGCACCCACCTGGGCCATGTGAGGCCGTTGCCACGGTAACCGGTCTGCAGTGAGCCGAGCAGAGAGAGAGTGTCTGCACTAGGGAGGCTTTGACTAGACCACTTCAGGGAGCAGCCCAGGCCATGATGCTGCCACCACCATGTCAGACTGCTGCCCCCTGCTGGAGGAAAGCGGTTCGGTTTCATTGTTTTTTTATGTGGAATAAAAAGTTTTATTTAAAAACGGAAGCAGCTACTTCCTGTTCCTGTTTGAGCGAGCGGACGGTATAAAGGAGCCTTCCTCCCTCCTCTTCCTCAGTCGCCATGGGGAACTTCGTGGCCAATGAGGGGCTCTCCATCTTTGTTATTGTGAGTAAAACTTTCAGACCTTCAGCAGAACAAGAAACATCTGAATAACTCAATACTTGATATTTATTGATCATCAGACCGAAAGTCATGCTGCTTATGAAATCTAGTGTGAATTCAATATTTTAATAGTTGAACTGTGACGTCATGAAAGCCGAGCGGAACCGCCTGTTTGGATCCGTGGAAATATTTCTGTGAATTTATTTATTTATTCCAGCTGGTCTGGCTGGGAATCAACGGATTCCTGTTTGTCAATTCCTACATGGCCTTCCTGATAGACCGCTGGTTCTACACCCGGGTTCTGCTGGGGGTGAGTCTGGACCGACCCGGTCAGGGGCCAGGGGTCAGGGGTCACAGCTTCAGCCACAGTCTGAGTCCTTCTGTTAGTTATTTGTGAACCGGAGCTTCAGTCTGTTTGAACCAGTTTAAGTTTAATTTGTGTCTGAATCGTTTGAACCAGTATAACTTGTGTTTGGACCAGTATAACTTGTGTTTGGACCAGTATAACTTGTGTTTGCACCAGTCTGATTCCAGTAGTTTCTGTTGTCTCTCACCACGCGGAGCTTCAGTCTCAGTTCCTCTACAGCTGCAGCTGCTCCACCTGCAGACCTTCAGGTTTCTTCCTCTTTTAGTAAAAGTGGAGAAAAACAGTTATAATGTCTCCGATGAAGTGGGCTCAGAGCCCCGGCATGACGCTGCCTCCACCGTGCCGACGTTCAGGCGGGTCAGAGCGTCCAGCCGGACCGGAACCAGTAACGTGTCGTGCCTCCGCAGCACGCCCTGTCCTGGGCCAGAGCTCCGGCCGCCTGCCTGAACTTTAACTGCTTGCTGATCCTGCTGCCGGTCTGCAGGAACCTGCTGTCGCTGCTGCGAGGCTCCATCCAGGTGGGAACCGCTCCGGGAACCGGCTCGGTTCCGGTCCGGTTCTCATCAGACCTCTGTGTCCCCGCAGTGCTGCAGTCGGACCGCGGCGCGACAGCTGGACCGGAACCTGACATTTCACAAGCTGGTGGCCTACATGATCGCCTTCCACACGGGTCAGAGAAACACTGTGGTTATTTATGTTCGTTATTCTTAGATTTATTCATTTTGATTTATTAATGCGTTTAGTTTTAGATTTAATTCTAGAGTTTACATTAACTGTACTTAATTGTAAATGTACATATTTCTAGACGGATTTATTCGTGTTGTGAGTAAACGGGTTCACCACTGAGCCAAAGTGACTTCCTGCTCTGCAGCCGTTTAAACCCTCAGCTGAACGTTGCTCAGTGTTGCTCTGTTGCTGAACGTTGCTCAGTGTTGCTCTGTTGCTGAACGTTGCTCTGTTGCAGCCGTCCACATCATTGCTCACTTGTTCAACTTTGAGTTCTTCATGGACGCCCAGCTGAACCGCAGCGTTGACCTCCTGCCCTTCGTTCTGTCCGATATCGGCAACGGGGACAACGCGTCCTTCCTCAACCCCATCAGGAGCAACGAGACGGTGAGCAACGCTTCCCCAGCAACACTCTGTGGTTGCTGTTTGGCGATGGAGCAACCTGGCAGCTTTCCAGTGTTGCTAAACGTTGTGAAAGCAACCGCTGGTTGCTCAATCGGAGAAACGTTTCCTCTTCGGTTCTTTTTTTAACTTTCTCATCTGTTTCTCAGAAGCAGCCGATGATGATGATGATGATGATGATGATGATGGATCAGTCATCAGAAATCTAGTTCTACTCAGAGTTGGGTAGTAACTAGTTACTTTAGTAACTTTTATGACTTTTCAGAGAATTTTTACTGCTACTTACTTTTACTTCAGTCATTTTATTTTGAAGGGTTTCTTCTCTTTAGTCAATTTCTGGATTTTTTATCCACTGAATGAAAACAAACGTGTTTAACCAGAAACACAAACCTGCAGGTTTTGTTAAAGTTTCAAAGTTTTTATCAATTTTTATTAATTATATGAATTTTTGACATTAAGTTTCCACTTAACTTTATATTTTTGTCCATCTGATTTTGTAATTTTTAAATATCGAACGACTGATTCTTCAGTAGACGTTTCACCAAATACTTTTTGCTCTTACTAGAGAGTAATTGTTTGGTTCTGTGGTTCTGGTCCGGTATCATAACATCAGCAGTTCTGTTTCTGGTTGTTGGAAACCCGGAGCTGCAGCTGCGGTTCTGATCTGAATATGAGTCGGTTTCATGAAACATCTCGCCAGCTAACCTTCATGGTTCATCAGGTTTTTCTGCGGTTCTTAATCTCAGCAGTTTGAGGAACAACGTTCTGTCAAAACGCCGTTTGGTAAAAGAGGGAAGTTGGTCAACAAGCCGAGGATTTACAGAGGAACTGCAGCTGAACATGCAGGCTGACCACACTTTGAGATCAAACACCTCAACTACCAGTAAACACCAGTAAAACTCCAAGTAACCCCCAGCAACCCCAGTAACCCCTGTACCTCCCAGTAACTCCCAGCACCTCCCAGTAACCCCAGTACCTCCCAGTAACCCCAGTACCTCCCAGTAACCCCAGTACCTGTGCTTGGTGCAGAGCCCCACCATCGTCATGTTCACCACGATCGCCGGGCTGACGGGCGTCGCCATCACGCTGGCTCTCATCCTCATCGTCACGTCGTCCATGGAGGTCATCCGGAGGTCGTACTTCGAGGTGTTCTGGTACACGCATCACCTCTTCATCATCTTCTTCATCGGCCTGGTGTTCCATGGCTACGGGTAAGATCAGAAACACATCCGGGTCAAAGGTCAAAGACTAAACCGGCCCGGACTTTCCTAGACTTAAGAAACGGTTTTGGACCATCAGACTGAAGCAACGACACAAACGAGACAGTCTGAAGTAAAACTGGACTTTCATAGAACTTACTCTGGTCGGATCCAGATGGACAATCGGGTCTCAGACTCCAGATGGAAAAGCAGTCTGACCTCTGAACTCAAGCGAACGTTCAGACTGACTTCACCTTCACGTGACTGCCGACTGGCTGACACGGCCCAGTTAGCCCCTTAGCTGGTCACCAGGTTCTGCCAGTACCTGGTACTGATCCAGAGGAGCATCAGCATAAAGGACAGCAGAACCTGAGGTCCAGGTTAGGGGTCAGACCTGCAGCTTCCTGGTGAAGGAGAATAATGTCAGCTTTATGGTTGTTCTGCCGGCCTTAGCCGGAATGTTCTGATGATTCCTCGACCCGTCTGTCTGTGGCTGCAGGCGAATCGTGCGAGGACAGACTCCTCACAGCCTGGAGACCAACGACCCCAAAGCCTGCGCCGACCACTTCCAGGACTGGGGCAAAAACGAGTCGGGCTGCGCCGTCCCCGTCTTCGCAGGGAACCCGCCCGTGGTGAGCCGCCGAGCCGAGGCGCCGTCCGGTCGGATCCTCTCCGTCTGATTCTGTCCTCAAACGCTTTGCTTTCCTCAGACGTGGAAGTGGGTTGTGGCCCCCATGATCCTGTATGTGTGTGAGCGGCTAGTTCGCATCTACCGGTCCCATCAGAAAGTGGTCATCACCAAGGTGACTGCGCCGAGTCTCTACTCAACCTTCTGAGCCTGACCCTTTACCTGATCCTAACCCTGTTCCTGTTCGTCCCCCCAGGTGGTGATGCACCCCTCCAAGACGCTGGAGCTGCAGATGAAGAAGAAAGGCTTCAGCATGGAGGTGGGCCAGTACGTCTTCATCCAGTGTCCCTCCGTCTCCAGGCTGGAGTGGCACCCCTTCACCCTGACCTCCGCCCCGGAGGAGGACTACTTCAGCGCCCACATCCGGATCGTCGGGGACTGGACACAGGCGCTGTACGAGGCCTGCGGCGGGGACAAGCCGGAGCAGCAGGAGGCCTGGAAGCTCCCAAAGTACGGCGCTGTGAAAACGAGCCTCGTTACACCAAGCTGACGGCTGCCCAGGCTCCAGGGCTGCTGAAGGCAGCTCTGGACGCTGTGGGAGGCTTACTGTGTGTGTGAGAGACGAGCCGGCAGCCATAGAAACCTTACAAATACTGCAGTTACACCATTAAACGGTGCAGATAATAGAGCTGCTATTCAGACCTGCTGCTTTCCTCCAAACTACCTGCAGCTCAACTCCAAAACCATCAGACGCCCAGACAGAAAATCTGAAATGTGGCTGTCATGAATGAATCAGTTTGAACTGGAACTTCTGCTTCCACATTTATTCAGAAATTATTTTAAAAAGCATCAAACTTCATGTTCAAACACTTCCAGACCCTGACCAATCAGAAAAGGCCACTGTTAGCGGACGCGTCTCCAAGAGACAACAATAAAGCTCATTATATTTACCTGGTTGTCCTTTTAGTCCTAACCTGACATTTATGAATGAACTCGTTGAATGACGGGTTTACAGATTTAAAGCATGTTTTAGAAAGAGGCGGGACGTTCTGGTGTCACAACTTGGACTCAAAAGAATAAAAGACTCAATGAGAGGAACTAAAATGTACATCTTCTCTGCTTTTTGTCCTGTAAAAATCCGGTTGGTGTATTATTGTGTGGCAGTGACAGCAGGTCGCTCTGCGTGTTTGTGTTGGGTCCTCAGGATGGCCATCGACGGGCCGTTCGGCACCGCCAGCGAAGACGTGTTCCGCTACGAGGTGGTGATGCTGGTGGGGGCGGGAATCGGCGTGACGCCCTTCGCCTCCATCCTCAAGTCTGTGTGGTACAAACACATCCAGAACAACCAGAACGTCTTCACCAAGAAGGTGGGACACGTCGGTTCAGACAGGGAAATATCAGCTTTCAGAATGCCGTTCAGTTAAAATGTCACCATCTTGGATCTGAAAGAGACTAAATCTGCTTTTATTAATATTTCCTGGGAAATGTCAGGGAAAAAATGTTGAATTATTCTAGTAATGAGGTCTGGATTTATGTTTCGTCCCAGC
Organism: Girardinus metallicus; assembly: GCA_903067095.1. Taxonomy (NCBI): domain Eukaryota; kingdom Metazoa; phylum Chordata; class Actinopteri; order Cyprinodontiformes; family Poeciliidae; genus Girardinus; species Girardinus metallicus. The sequence continues at coordinate 9,420 of CAEGAE010011164.1, read as the reverse complement.
CAGAGCATAAGAGCAGCATGTGATTTTGGGGGCGGGGTCAAAAAGTAGCCCCGCCCCCAAAACCCGTGTTAGTTGTCAATTTTTGGTATAACACTCGAATTCAGCCAGATTTTCTATCACACATGCTTTAATTTGTTCTGCGGTTAACGCGAAGCTTTAGCATTGCAGCGGGTTTTGGAGTAAAACCTGATCAGAACCTTGTTTTGTTGCAGATCTACTTCTACTGGTTGTGTCCGGAGACCCAGGCCTTTGAGTGGTTCGCGGACCTCCTGCAGTCCCTGGAGCGCCAGATGACAGAGAAAGACATGGCCGACTTCCTGAGCTACAACATCTACCTGACACGCTGGAAGGAGACGGAGGTACAGGACCGCGCAGAACATTACGACCGCCCCTTAGCTCCTGGTTGTGTCAGCGTCCAGCAGTGAAAGCGTTGTGTTTGCTCCGGAACCAGGCGGCTCATTTCCGGGTCCACCACGAGGCGGAGAACGACCCGATCACCGGGCTCAAGCAGAAGACTCTCTACGGAAAGCCCAACTGGGACAACGAGTTCACCAACATCGCCGCCAAGCACCCCAAGTGAGGCCGGTACCCAGTAAGGTGGCAGCTCACTGGTTCTGTCCTCTAACTCCGGTTCTGGTTCTGGTCGGCAGGTCCAAGGTGGGCGTGTTCCTGTGCGGCCCGCCTCAGCTAGGAAAGTCTCTGGAGAAGCAGTGCCTGTCTCACTCCGAGGCCGACGTCAAGTTCATCTTCAACAAGGAGAACTTCTGACCGCCGCGTGGCGCAAACACGCTGCTGCAACTTCCATGTTGCTGCAACTGCCAGCAGAAGCTTGTTCTTCCTCTGCTACTTGGCCTTTAGTCGTTTCCAAACTTCCTTCCTCTGAGGTGACCTTCAGGTGGCGCAAACAAAGCCCGAGATGTGATGGCTGCATCTGCAAACACAGGAAATGCTTTTATTCTGAAAAGCTTGTAACCTAGCGGCAGCTTTGTGAAACATTTAAACCAAGCCTGAAAAATAACGGAAATAATGAGAACATCTTCAGAAAAGTTACTTTTCAAAATAAAAGCCATTCCGTTGCTGTTCAAGGTTAAACCTGATGACTTTTTTTTTTGCTTTATTAATTTTGAAGCTTTTATTTTAGATACTTTCTGCCCAAAATGCAAATCAATTAAAATTCAAATTGCTTGTTTCTCAGAGGTTTGAGTTCATTTCCTGGTTTCAAAGATGAATTTCTGCCAACGATAAACATTAAAATGATTTAATGCGATTTATTTCTGAAGCTTCAGGAAGTTCCTGATGGACGAGCCCAAGCCTGCCAGCATTTACTAGAGTAAACACTCACTACACAAGTACATTAAATATTTATTTACTATATGGTAAATATAGTGAAAGATAAATATTTAAAATATATTTATTTATTTAGTAAATTCAGCCAACATTTTCAGATAGACCCTCCACCATGAAGAGTGAAGCATGGTGGTGGCAGCATCATGCCTGAAAAGTTCTAGATGCAAATGGACTTTGGTTCAATAGCAGAGGAGGAAAATGAAGCAGCAGAAAAACTTGATTAGTTTTTAATAACACGCTGAGCACAGAGTGAATCCTGCTTCATCAGGAGAAAAACTAACTCATTCAGTTTAATTAACCAATAAATGAGAGAAATATCAGAGCAGAAACACCAACGAGCTTCAAATTAATGCAGGATGAGGCATTGCTATGGAAACGTTTGGACACCAACCGTCAGACTGAAACGAATAAAAGAAGATTAGACATAAAACATCAAGTCTGGTCCAGAAACTTTTATTGTGCAGCAGCTCTGATACAAAACGGCTCTCTGCCGCCCCCTGCCGGCCGACCCGCAGCGCTGCAGCAGTTTAAACCCTGAAGGTCTCTGCCGCCCCCTGCCGGCGGCCCGCAGCGCTGCAGCAGTTTAAACCCTGAAGGTCTCTGCCGCCCCCTGCCGGCGGCCCGCAGCGCTGCAGCCCAGCCGCTCCTAAGCGATGCAGACGGCAAACACGCTCACCGCGCAGTACATGGTGCGATTCTCCCACCGTACGGTGCAGCTGCCTGCGGGACAACAGTCAGACTATTATGGGATGAACTTTAATCCCCGATCAGAGAGAGGAGGGTTTCCTAAGGGACCAGCTCACCATCCATACTGGTGTCCCAGTAGCAGGAGTTGGCTGTGTGGAGGCCGGCGCCGGTCTTTTGCATCACTGAACACGTCACTGTGCACAAACAGTTTATTATCATTTATTATGTCTTCAGGCGCTCAAAAACCATCAAACCTTCATAAAGCAGAATAACAGAAGCAGGTCGATTCTGACTCAGCAGCTTTCTGACTGATGAAGGTTCAGAATGAAGTTAGCAAACTGAGCTGCAAGGTTCCTGTCAATTAGTCCAATCACTGCAATGAGGCCTGATGATGTACGACTCAAAGTGATGAATTTATCAGCTAAAGTGTGGTTAATGTTGGGAATACCGATCAGTGAGTGAAGGTATGCCGGTTTTCCCAACCATAGTCTTGTAGCTGAATTTGTACCAATCTGTGAAAGCAGCGACGGCCAGTTTAGCAGTGAGAACAGAGGCTGGGTGTTGCGGGCTTTGACTGGTCCGCTGCGTACCAATGTATTTGTAGGGCTTGTTGAGCTTGACGAGCTGCGTGAGGCAGCGCTCCACAATGGCGGCCGTCCATTTGTTCACATGAGTCTGGCTGTAGTCGTCTCCCCCCAGGACGCTCTCGACGCCCTGACGCAAACACACCGCCATCAGTCATGAGTTAGTCAGCGGGGCGGCGCGTTGCCGGGGAAACGCTAAAAATACACGATTTCTTACTGATCCGAGCTGCTGATTTCTGCTTCCAACAGGAAGAGCAGCTCAGGGTGTTCAACACATTAACACGACACAAAACTTCAGTTTTCATGGAGAATTTAAAGAAGAGCCATTTTATGAAAACCAGGAACCATAAATTAGTCACTCCGGGTTTCAAGCTCAAATCAGGAGATTTAAATAAAATAAAACTCAGTAACATCTGAACTGTGTTAGACTGATGAAAGTTTTCATTGTTCAAAGGTTAAAATAAGCTGTTAGTTTACTTTAAACTGGAAAATGTTAGAAATAGAAAATATTTCTTGTAAAATTTGGCATCTAAAATATAAAAGCAGAAACAAACACCTTTAAAAAAATTAAGTAATCTCTAATTTTCTTCAGCTTTAAAAACTGTGTGCAGATAGATCATTTAAACCTTAAATCAGCTTTTGAACATGAATGCAGCAAAAAAATAAAAAGCCAAAATATTGGAGGTCACTTTAATTCTAAAGCCTCGTTTGACCAGGTTGTCAGTATATCGACTAAAGCAAATAAAACTGATCAGAAAAAGTTTAAATGCTGAGATTAAAACAACATGAAAACACTGCCTGCGTTACACAAACAAGAAGCCGGTTTTAAACTGTTTTTAAGATTGTATTGGGTCTATTTTTAGATGTGAACTCAATCCATTCTCATAAATCGCATGAAAAAGTTGATAAAATTGTTAAATAAGCTTCCGAGGCCGCTTCTAAGCAGACTAACGGAAATAAAGTGTTTTTACCTCTTTGACGACGTTCTCCGCTTCCTCTGAGTTGAATGAACCCTGAAAAACATCACAGAACATCAGCAGTAAATCAACAGGCCGAGCAGTCAGACAACAGCTGGAAACAATCTCTTATTTCCAGTAACATCTTCCTGGAGCTGCTGGGAGCGGCTATGTTAGCCGGTTAGCTTCCAGCTAACTCCTCCCTTCTAACATCCGCAACCCACAGTAAACTGCCGGCTCAGACACCAACCTCGCTGCCGTTCTGATACTCTTCCATCCCGGCGAGTTGTTCCCGCTTCAAGCCGCCTTTCCACTCCGATAACTGGAAGAAAACTGGGAGACGAACCGATTTACTGGGAGAAAAAGCCGAGTGTGGTCCAGACTTCCTGACAGCTGAGGCGCTGCTGCCACCTGCTGGTGACTCCGAGAAATAACTTTTCAAGTAGGAGTCATTTTTCTATCAGCAGTAAAAATGAAATATGAAGCTTCATTCCATTAAATAAATATTTTTCGTAAATAATTATCTCTAAATTAGCGGTTTTTTATTTTTTTACTGTCTGACCCAAACATGTTCCTGTAATTTTTTCTATTTTTCAATTTGTGCTTTAATAATTTCTACATGTACAGAATATCATAAAGATGCAGCAACATAATCTGATTGTAAATAAAAAAGCAAAGAAATATATAATTGTAATATTGCATATTTTAACATTACAATAAAATTAATCTAAAAAACTAATAGTGAAAATATTTTTAAGTCCAACCAAATTAACTGTAATAAATGAATTATTACTTTATTTCTGTACTGACTTTCTAACTGGCAGTACCAGAATCACCAAATGCCTAAGTATGGGACAGTTATTGGCGGACAAATAACGAACTTTCAATGTTTTTCTTCGTTATCCTGAGTAGCTAATGTGCGTTAATTACCCGGATGTTACCAGCTAACAGCATGCTAGGCTACCGTTCCAGAAACACGCCGTTGTGCCTCGCTAATAAAGCCCAGCTTGTATTCATTTACCCGGTATTTCTGCCTCTGCTGGGTGTTTGTGGCGAGTTGGTGCTCTCAGCGGCCACAAACCGGAAGTGAACAACACCTCTCCTAGGATACGAAGCACTGGTTTTGATCTCTTAAAGGAGCAGCGCACATTTTAAAAGCTGCTGTCCGCTTTGTTCTCCTGGTACAGCTCGGTGATCAGAACATCATTTAACAGACAATTTATTTTAGGAATTTGGTTAAAACGCAATACCTGTAGATAATATAGATCCATTACACACAGAATTCAAGTATTTATTTTGGTCAATTCTGAAAATTTTGGTTAACAGCGTTTGCTAATGTTTTGTTTACTGAACTAATAAAATGTCTTGTTAATACATGGATTTTTGTTCTGGCCATGACATTACGGGCTTGTGCGCCCGTTTTTACCACAATTCTTTCTTCCACTCAGCTTAAAATTACAAAACTCTGGATGACCAGAGCTGACATGGAAAGGAGGCTCCAGTTATCAAACCATCTCCTCTTCGACGTTTCATTCTGATGTCACAGAAACTCCTGGCTTCTGGAAAATTACCCGTTTCAAAAATGAACAAATGAAAGCGTTTCATGTGTGCGTCACAGAGAAGGTGGAGTAGATCCCCCAGTGGTCGCTGGTGAACAGGCCACACCGGAGCTTCTCCAGGCCGAGCAGCGCCATGCTGCGGGGCTGCAGCAGGGGCACGCCGTCCCCACCCGCCCGCCGGAGGTACACCCGGTCGAACCGGAACCGGCACTTGAACGGTATTTCCTTGTTGGTGTTTGCCGAGGTGTCCCAGGTGTAGCGGCACTTCTCCGGCTGTCCCAGCTCCTCCCACAGGTCCACGACGTTTCCGGGAAGCCCCACGGCGGCCACCTGCGGGGAACGCCAGGGAGGAGGCTGAGAACACTCAGAAACCAAGCCTGGGCTTATAAGCCTAACCGTGACCCCACCATGCTGCTCTGTTATTAACTATTATCAGACCAACAGTCATGTGTTCGTTGTTGACAATACTGAAACACGACCAGTCTGAAAAATCCCTGAGAAACATCATACTAAATGTTTTGTTTTAAAATTCACTGGTTGCTACTGTGTTTGAACAGAAGTCCAGAATGTACATGAATTTGAGTTGTTTGCCATTTTCAGGCTAGTTGTGTTTCAGTATCATCAACAATGATCACAGAACTACCCAGGAACATTTCTACATTTCCTGTGGACTTTTTGACATTTTTAACAGAAAACCCCCAGGAATCGGACCTCGTGGTCCCTCAGGTTGGTGTCCCCTCCAAACAGAACCGTCTGGTCGTCCGGAGCCTGGCTCATCACCTTCATCACCAGCCTCAGCTGCCTCATCCTCTCTGCAGAGTTGGCCTTGCAGCTCTCAAAGTGGGACGTCATCAGACTCAGCTTCTGGCCTCCGAACTCCACCTGACCCAACAGAGCAGATTTTCACAATAAAAGCCTGGACATGAGGACTTGGCTGTTTGAGGATGTGCAAGAACCTGAGCAACCAGCAGGTTTCTCATCATGCGAGACTTTGAGAAGTGGAGAATGTGGTGATCCAGCAGCTTGAGGCGGGACTTCTTCAGCAGCATCATGGTGAAGTAACCGTCCTGTCCACCTGCGAGGAGACGGCGCCACGAGACACACACCGTGAGACACACGGCGCCGTGAGACACACACCGTGAGACACACGGCACCGTGAGACACACACCGTGAGACACACGGCGCCGTGAGACACACACCGTGAGACACACGGCGCCGTGAGACACACACCGTGAGACACACGGCGCCGTGAGACACACCACCACCCAGAGTCAGCCGCTCATCAGACGGCCTTCAGGCTGCAGGACCTTCTATGAAGGCGTAGGCGTCTCCCAGACGTCTGTGCATGAAGCGCATGTAGGGCTGCACCATTTCCTGCAGAAGCACCACATCAGCAGAGTATCTGGGGAGAGACCTGTTAGAAACACGTCTGCAGTGACCCTTGACCCTGAAAATGAGCCTGGTCTCACTCTGTGAGGTAGGAGCAGAGGCTCCTGGCTCTGGCTGGCTGCTCGTCTCCATCCAGACCGTCGATGTTCCAGCTGATCAGCGACAGCAGCTCCTCTCTGCTTCCTGTTGGCCCCGCACTGCACAGAGGGTCAGCACAGCATGCTAGCACTGCGCATTCACCTGCTCAAAGTTTACCAGATGATGGACGCCTTAATCTCACAGAAATACTTCCAACAGTAAAAAAGGAGTTTGTGTGTTTCTATGTTATGACTTGTTTTCAATTAGTTTATAAATTATAAATGCTAACATGAAAAACCAGAGAGCAGAGAGAGGAGGAGGAAGCCCAACCGGCGAAGGATCTTATCATCAGCGTCTCTCTTTCTAACCTGAAGAGCAGCAAAAGCTGAGGAGGTGGATTAGCAGAGCAAGCCAGCAGTCTGAGTTACCGTCTCTGTCATCAGGCCTGACTTTCTCTAAACTCACATTAACTCTGCATCTTACACAGCTTAGCAGAACTTTTCAGCTGCACGCCTAAAAAAGACTTGTCAGAAATCCTGCGAGAAAATGAAAGACGTTACATAACCCACAGCAACAACAGAGTAACGAGTGGGTGAACTACCTGCTCTCTGGTTGTGTGCAGCCTGAGCTCTTCTCCTCGCCGTCCATGTCAGCCCTGAAGGTCCAAATGAACCCAGATCCAGATGCGGGGCAACGGCGGCTCACCCAGAGAGAACCGCTCCCGAGTTTCTGTTTCCCTGGAATAAATCACATGATCTGGCAGCTGCAGGGCAGGCAGTCTCTCTTCCCTCAGCAACCACCAGCCAGTCTGTTTATTACTAAGGAAAAGAGCCCGTTTTGTTAGCCCCGCTGTTATAGGAAAGCGTACTGTTATGCCTACAACATATGTTAATTAAATTATTAGTTTAAATTAATTTATTTGGAGCATCCACCATTTACACCAGCTGGTGGCGATAAAGCCACGGCTTTATAAACCGGAACCTTTGCAGTCCGAGTCCGCGTTTCTTATCGGTGTGGGAAATCTGTCAACAACAACCGGTTGCGGTTCTTTTAGAAACTTAAGTAATTTTTAAATTAATACTCCGGTTTTTACGCGTTTATTAATCTATATTAATGTGTTATTACTTGTTTTAGCAGAATAAGTCTTAGATATGTGTAATAACATTTAAAAACAAGTAAAAGCTCTCATTAGCTCCCGCTCTACATATATCAAAGGTAGGTTCAATTGGAGGATTTAAAGCTAAAAAAGCTCATGTTCTTCTAATTATGAGTTTGGAAAGTGATGCCGAATTAGATTTAAGTATTGATTAATTTTATTTAATTTGATATAAAAGCTGTTGGTGTTTTGGCTGTGAAGATGAAACGATTAAAGTGAAAAAGTTACGGATTTTTAGACGAAGCCTGGTAGGTGATTTTTCCTGGAGTCCTTCTGGTGTCTCTCCGTGTGCATAAAGGCGTCATAAACTCCCAGAACTGGCGTGTTTATTTTACAGCTCTAAATGAGTCAGCCTCTATTACACGATCCGTGTTTTGAACGAGAATCTTTTCACTTCTTTTTCCGAAAACTGGAAACAGAAGTGATGTGGGGTGGTGTGGCCTGTGAAGGGTATTCTGCTTTATATGGGCTTCATAAGTTAGAATTCAAAAGGAGTCTAAAATGATACACACCCCAACCTGCCTCCATAACAAATGTTGCTGGACAATAAATTGTCCCAAGACTTAATGCGACATAAACTACGATATCTTATTTTCAAGTTTTCGCTCTCCAAGACCAATAAACTCTAATTTTATAAAAACACGCAGGACCAAAACCACGACAGACAGAGAATATAAAGAATATAAAGTCTGTAAACAAAATAGGAAATCAAATAATATTATTCATCAAAATGGAAATTATTGACCTCATTTTAATTTGTTTTGTGAGTAATTGGTTATGTCTAATGTTGGCTGTGTGGTCTTCCTCGTTAAGGTTCAGCGATGAATCCCAGAATGGACCCAGCTGACGACTTCCTCCTCCAGCAGCCCTGGCATCCTGTCTGCATCGACGGCTGCCAGCTGCTGGCCAAGAGCTGGTTCGGCGACGCAGAGTACCGCGTCCTGCTGACCGACATGCAGGGCGTGTGGGAGGAGCGGATGGACACACAGGCCATCGAGCGCCGGGCGCAGGTACCACACCTTATGGCTTAGGTGTGGTGTAGATATGGTGACCTTACGGTGACCTTGCAGCAGATGATGATAATGGACCAGCCTCTGCCCTCCAGAAGCTGAACCAGCGTCTGCGCGCCGCGGTCCAGGCCTTCCTCTCCCACCTGCGTGAGGCAGCTGAGCCCTGGCTGTCGGGGGGAGGCAGCCGCGAGGCCCAGATGTGTGTGTCGCAGCTTGACGGGGTCGTGACCTTGAAGCTGAAGAACGAGCTGGCCGGCTTGCCGTTCCATTGGGAGTTCCACTGCAGCCCCGCTCCCGTCACTCTGGTGAGCCGCAGCACATCTGGACACACGACAGCTGCAGCTGCGTCTGAACTACTCTGTGCTTCTCAGGTGTGCGCTCAGCTGGTGCGCCCCCTGCTGGCCATGAGCCGCCTGCTGCACATGCAGCTGGAGGAGCTGGGAGAGCTGCTGGCCAGGAAGGACGAGGAGATTCAGGACTACCGGGAGAACGGAGCCACGCTGAGCAGAGGTAGCAGGACAGAGACACAGACAGGAAGTGACCAACACGCACACCCAACCAGACAGGAAGTGACCAACACACCCAACCAGACAGGAAGTGACCAACACACCCAACCAGACAGGAAGTGACCAACACACCCAACCAGACAGGAAG
>CAEGAE010011160.1:0-58551 GCA_903067095.1 Girardinus metallicus | reverse complement strand
ATGTGAAAAATTGGACTGATGTTGATATGCGATAGTAACACTGCTGTTATGTTAGATTTACCAATGTTTTATTTTATCTTCTTTTTATCCGATTAATCGTAAGAATAATCAATGGATTACTCGATTACTAAAATATTTGTTTACAACAGCCCTATTCTAATCCACTACTAACACGGTGCCTCCAAGTGACAATGAGTGGTAGCTGTTATAGCTTACCGAGCCAAGAGTAATGCAAAAAAATAAAATAAAATAAATTTTATAAATAAATATAAAATAACGTGATAAGAATTGCTTCTGTGCTGGTGCTGCTTTGAAATTTTTTAGTGGTGATAATGGTAATGAAAACATGATGGGCAACACTGAACACATTCACAGTGTAGGTGTAACAAAACCATTTTCCTTCTTTTGGTTTTCTTTTAAATCAGTACCATTTTTTTTCTTTTGACAAAAAAAATAGATACAATTATTAAACATAATACACTATTTTATGAAAGTTTAGTCATTCTACCCTCTGCCTGGCATTTTTAAAAAATTTTGCCAATCATTACCATTAAGGTAAATGAGTTAAAAAATATAATAGTGCAAAAAAAAATAAATAAAAATTGCATTTAAACCGAATTGATGCTTTTTAAAGCTGCGCTTCACATTATGCTTTGGTGTTAAAAAAACAGATGTATTTAATGTTTACAAATAATTTGCCATTTCAGACTTTGTTAAACATTTAGATTTTCACAAATGTTCCTTATAAATCATAAATGCCATAAACCTTACTAATCTTTAAACATGGTGCCAGTGAATCTCTTAAAACACATCGACTCCTCTTACATACTTCTGAAGCAGTACTTACCTGAGCCTGTTCTTTGTATGTGTGCAGCTCACACACAGTTTTCTCCAGCTCTCGAGTTTTGTCCCTGGAGGAGGAAAGCTCCATCTTCAACTGATCAAACTGTGTTTGCAGAATCTCAAATTCCTTCGAATGGAGCTCGGAGGCCTCAGAGAGGGATTTCTCATGTGAGGCCTTCAAATCCTCAACCTGACTCTTACTTTGTTTAAGAGCGTTTTCCTAGCAAACGAAAAATGGCAAAGTGAAACAAAACTTCACATTTATTGCCTCTAACTAAATCTAACACATTCACTGCAGTCCTGAAATGTTTTGACAGGGTGATTGTACATTTCTGAAGCATTACTTTAGGAGTTAAAGGAGTTGGCGTTATTTTTTGTGTGATTTGACTTGAAAACTACTGAGAAGTGGAAGTATTTAAATGGATTAGTAGCATAAAACAGAAGATGTTCAAATACGTGCTACCTTCCTGAAATACTAACCAAGGTAGTTATCTTCTCCTGAAGAACACTCGTTTCATGCCCTTTGCTGGACTGCTCTTTCTGGAGCTTTTCTTCCAAATCTGCCATTTTCTCTTTTTCCTCTGCCATCAGATTTTGTAACTCCTCAAGACTCCTGTGTAATGTCAACAAAGGAGATACAGGTTACAAAACTGAACAACTATTCTAACACGGCAAGTATAACAGATCTGAAATTTTGAATAACGAGTAGATTAAAACCAAACTAATTTTAACATTTAAGAAATATTTAGTTTCACTACCTGTCCTTCTGCTTGAGATCTTCATTCATTTTTGTGAGCTGGACCGAATTGTCACCAGATGCCTTCATCATGTCTGAAATATCGTTTTCCAACTTGCTCTTGTCCTTTGACAACTGCTCAAGCTTTTCGTCTGCAGACTTCAGTTTTCTCTCCATTACTAAAGAAAAACAAGACCAACTGACTTATAGGGTCCAAATGTTGTTATAATGGGAAGAAAAAATATATACTACAAGATAATACTGGCTTGATACAACCTTACTACAAATTATTCATCACAGAACAAACACAGTTTCAATCTGCTAACCAGCAAGCTGACTTCTTAGGGTCTCTGATTCATTAGCTAAGGACGTGCAGTGTTCGTTCTTCTTAACCAGATTCTCAATTGTTTCTGTCCAAAACAAAATACGTTTTTAATCCATGCAAACTTAAAAGGAAGAAGCTGTAAACTCTTCATAGTAAAACATTAGGGGTATTATGTCCCACAATGATATATCCGTTACCTCTCATAGTTTCAACTGCTTTATTCAGCTCCTCTGTGCTACGCCGCAGCCTTAGATTCTGTGGGGAGAAAAAAAAATTTTATTTGTTATGTCATTATACATGACAAGAGTGAAACAAGAAGGCAATGTAGTCACAGAAGCACAGAATAAATGGAGGATTAAGTCAATTATGTCCCAAAGAGAAACACAAACACTGTTCTATGAACCTCACCAGGTTTTTAATCTCACTCTCCATGACGTCCCTCTGCTGCTGTAGTGTAGTCAGACTCTCCTGTAAGGTGACCACTTCCTGCTCTTTGCCCTCTAACTGTGAGCTCAGTTCCACAACCTGCAGTAAGCAAAAGTTTATCTTCATAAAACACTGAGAAAAAAGAAAAAAACAATACAGAACCGTGAAATGACAGAGGTGTTTTCTAACCTACCTTTGCACTATTGCCATCTCCTTGGTTCTGGAGCTCCTCTAATTTACTCTTCAGAGCCACACACTCCTGGTTACTTTGTGCTAACTGGCTGCGTAGAGTTGCCATATCTCCCTCTTGCTCTTTGGTTTCTGCATCCTTGTCCTGAAACTGTTGTGCCACCCTGGTTTCGTTTTCTTCGAGCTCCTTTATCCTGGTTTCAGCAGCATGAAGCTTTCCAAGGACATCCTCCATCTCCACCAGGTGCTGCTCCTCTGCTTTCTCAACACTGAACCGCAGTGACTCCTCCAGTCGCTCCTTTTCCTCAGATAGAGACGACAGCTGTGCCTGCATCTCCTGGGTCAAAGCTGAGGCCTTGGCTTCGTGTTTGGCTGCAGCTTCTTTTAAAGCTATTTCATGCTCCACCTTAAGCTTTTCCAGAGCACTTTTGGTTTCTGCAAGCTCTTCTATCTGAGCATCTGCACCATTGCTCAAAGATGCCTTCAGCTCTTCCATGGCAGTCTCCATCTTTGAACGCCACAGTTCAACGGTATCAACATTGTCCTTCTCTGCTTGGCTTAAGCGCATCTGTAGCTGTTCTTTGTCACTGGACAGCATTACAGATGTGGCCTGAAGCTGGGCGACTGCCTCACTGTGGATTTTTTCCTGCGCTTCCAGCTTTTCTCTATATCTCTCAACATCTTCTTGGTGTTTAGCTTCTTCAGCTGAAAGCTGATCCCTAAGAGAGTTGTTCTCTTCCAGGATAGGGGACAGGGTGCCACTCGGGCCCTCGGAGTTCTGCTGCATCTCAAGACGCAGCTTCAGGCCAGTCACTTCTCTGTTGCGCAGTAAAAGGTCTCGCTCAAGTTCCATGATACGGGATCTTTCCGACACTGTAGCAACCTTAAAAAGCAGAAATCTTTCATTTGCAACAGAATTCTATTCAGAAATCCTAAAACATAATAATAATGCATAAATAGAGTCTAAAATTATTATGCAACTCATAGAAAATGACATTAGAGGCCAAATAAAAACTGTTTTACAATAGAGAAACTAATCAAATTGATGTTTAAAGACAAAATATACTATAAACTTTTGGTTACACAAAAAGGAATTATACTGACCTCTTGTGGTAAAAAAAAACTATTTAAATAATGATATTCCAGATAAAATTAGTAGATTCCCAAAAGCTATTTTAATATTTTTTCTCATATTAATTCATTACACTCCATAATGTGTCCATGTCCATAATACTTTCTATTTCTGACCATTTTTATGATTATGGCTTACAGCAAAAGAAAACTTAAAACTAAGACTATCAGAAAATTTGAATATTACATAAACCCAAATAAAAAAATTACATAAATGTCTAATATGTGCACTCAATATTTGCTCTGGGCTCTTTTGAAAGAAATTACTGTATCATTCCAACATGGCATGGAGGCAAACAGCATGTTGTTCTGGTGATAAAGAACTCAGAAAGTTTTACTGGCCTCTTTCTTACTTTTCTACCTTGGTTTTGACATGTCACATATTTTTATTAGGAAAATGAATTCATACAATAAATCGCATTATAATCAGAATTTAGTGCATATAATGACTTCAACACCAGGAAGGAATACCAGGACTCGGAGTTAGCGGAGTGGAGTAGGTTTTATACTAGCAAAACGTAGGGACACCAAATAAGCAGGACAAATGGATGCCAGGAAGGACTGGAGAAGTACAACATGGGACATCTGGGAAAATGATTTGATGCGACGGGGAAAGGTTGTCTGTCTGGTTAAGCAGCAATATCAGAAAAGCATTGGTTCATGCTGAGCAACTTGTTGAAAGCATTTATAGAAAATCAGGTTAAAATTTAGAGGAAGTTTAGGTTTTAGTGATAAAATGTTAAAAACCTGACTTCATGCAGTATAAATTAAGTCGTGAATAAACATTATTGGCCACTTTACTACATACACGTGTTGAACTGTCTCCTAACAAAAATAAGCCCATCAAAACAGTGATGTAGGTCAAAAAAGAAAAAAGAAAAAGTGTCTTGATGTCAGAGAAGATTGAGCAGACTGGTTCAAAGTATGCAGAATATCCACTCTTACAACATGTCAAAGCAGATGGGGTACAGCAGAAATACAGAATTAGAACAATAATGGACTGAAAACGTATTGCCTGGTCCGATCATTTTCACAGTCAGGGCAGGCATTCAGACTTTAGGGATGGAACCATTCTGCCTTGTATTAAAGCGTTGAGTAGCGTACTTGTGTGAGGAATATTTTTGGTACCAACTGGACGGTCTACCTAAATGTTACTGCTGACCTACCCATCCTTTTTTCTTTGACCAAAGTGTATAAATCAATTTATCCAGCCGGATAATCCAACCCGTCACAAAGTTTAAATCATTTGAGACTGGTATGCTGAATATGACAATGAGTTCACTGTGCTCCATTGGCCTCAATATTCCTGATTTCAGGCCATCAGAGCACCTTTGGGATTTGGAGAAATAGAAGATTTGCATCATGGATGTGCAGCTGACAAACCTGCAGCAATTTTATGATGCAATCACGTCAATGTGATTCAATATATCCGGGGAATGGTTCTGAAGCTCTGCCATGAAGAATTAAGGCAGATATGATGACAAACGGTGGTCTAGCCCACAATTAACTAGGAGCTGTACATAATAAAGTGGCCATTGAAGTTATATTTACGGTACATGCTGATTCTTTGTACAAGATAAATTTTAAACTCTGCAAAAATCACATCTTTTCACATGTACAAACCTATACTAACTGACACCTCTGAAAACCTCAACATTTGTTTGCCGTGTATCCCCGCCTCAGGCCCTCTCTCCCAATGCAGCACCCCGTCCCCAAGCAGAATTCATTACCCTAGTGTCTTCTAACTCTCTTTGGAGTTTCTCAGCTTTGGTCTTTTCAAAGAGCAGGTTCTGTTCAAGCTCCTTAATGTGGGCATGCTCCAGTCTGGTCTGCGTCTGTTAGTAAACAAGGAGGAGAGGAAGAGAACACACCAGTGCCACCATCACATGCCAGCCCAACGCAGACAGAGAGGGAGGGGAAACAGGAGAGAGTTGAGTGAGTTGCGTTTGTGTGTGTGTTTGGGTGTGACGAACTGAAAGGTTTTGGAATTGGATCTGGATGGGCGCGGTACGTCGTAAATGGGTGGAAATGAGAAGACACCACATGCAGGAATTTCATGCTGAGGCAAAATGGCAGCAAAAGGGCATTTCTTGTGAATGGGTAATGGCAAATACAACACAAGCATGTTTACGGGTGTGCAGGACAAGCATTGGGACGAGTCTGTAGCAGGCAGTTGTAGATATAAACATGCAAAACTGACACCTGGTGAATAAAGCAAACTGTTATGATTAATAAACAATGACCATGTTTATCACACCAATGCTTTTTCATAAATAGCAACACCCCCTGTACTAAACTGTAACTTACAGCAACTTGCAAAGGTATCATTCATGTCACATGACAACCATAAACTGCCATTTGTTGTACAGAGATTTTATCTGACACCAACAAAAAATGGCAAATTTTGAGAAGTGAAAGAAAAAAAAAAAAGAGCTTTTATTTTATTTATACAAAAACAAATATGTGAAGACACGCTACTCACTAAAATACACTCCAGTGGACAGCACTGATTTCAGAATCTGACTAATAAATAGAGCCCCAGTGTGTGCAATTTAATCCAGCTGTGATGGGCTCTGATGTTTGTTAGTGAACAAACAGCATCATGAAGGCCAAAGAACACAGAGCAGGGCAACAATAGTTTCTGCTCCAGCACACCTGATTCAAATGATTGCATTACTTCCTCAGCATACAACAAAGGATTGAGAACCACTGGTCTAGGTCGAATAATATTTATGTGGACCAGTCAAAGTCCAGACCAGCCAATTTAGACTCTTTGGCCAGTAATCCAATCTGACTTAACTGGAGCCATGGTCTTAAAAAAATAAAATAAAAAGTAGGCGAAGTTTTCATTCTGATGTGGTAGAAAATCATCCAAAAAGATCTGCAATTGCAGAAAACATTGGTACCACAAAGAGTTGACTCAGGGGAGTGAACAAAAATGCACTTCTTGTATTTAGAGGTTTATTTAGAAAACGAAAAATGGAGAAGCATGCGTCATTTTTCTTCCTCTTCATACTAATGCACAACTTTCTTTTGGCCCATCAAATATAACTTCCAATAAAACATCAAAACTCTGGTTGTACTCTGACAAAGTAGTATGAATTCTTTTGCAAGTCACTGTAAGGTCAATGTATTCCAATACAGACATTTTCTGTATGATGAAGGTAAAACTGTAGCCTGTAGCTTGATAAATATCCACATTTAGCCTTGAATAACAGAAAAAAAAAAAAGATTTTCTCTCGGTTGCCAAGGCCGTTGTTTCAACTGCAAGTATAATAAACCATCAGTTAATAGGCCACCATGTGCAAGACATGTGACTTAAATATTCTGTAAAAAAAAAAAATGTTTTGAATTATGACACAGAATTCATTTGATTTGACTTCTCAGTATTGCACGAGATTAATAAATGATTATATGCAAAACAAAATATATTTGTGCTTCTGGGTGAACATGATAAATCTCATCTTAACTTTAGGTTTCATATTAAAAATCAAAATAGAAGTTATATTAAATAACTGCTCAGTGATCCACCGCAAGTATTTTGTGGTCCTAGTCTGAAATGATTAAACCTCTGCAAAGCTAAAGTTTAGAATCTAATAAAACGTAAAGAACCAAGCAAGGCATGATTTTGGCAAAAACAAAAAAGGTTTACGTCACTGAAATTTATTTGCCATTTTTAGTTATTTTCCATTGGAGTACCTATAATCATGAAAACAGCGGGCGAATCAAACTGAGTAGACATTACGTTTGGCTGCACAGCCTGGAGGGATTCATGTCGGTGAAGTGAAATGACAGGGGAGCATCCAGTGATTTCATGCTGAGCACTGGACCAACATGAAAGACGAGGATGGGAGGCAAGAACAAGTCATAAGGTCACATTACTGGACAGAAAGGCACCAAAAATCACAGCTGAGCGTCAACTTTAACAGTTTAAAATTAAAGGAATTATATTTTCGCCTGGTAGTACCGTTTTCATTTTATGCATTTAAAGTAGCTTTAAATGCAACATTTTTGTTAGAACAAAACAAAATGTTAGAACACAAATAACGAAGCAATTAAAAGGGGACGTCCAACCCGATTGGTTTAATTTTTTTTTATCAATTCAAACTCTGATGTCTTCATGATAGCTATGATTTCCTGCGTAGCGCTGGGAAACAGACACGTCCTTTCATCAGATACAGAAAACACAGATATCCTCGGCTGTTCTACTTTCTCAAATCAGGACTTCTGTTTAAACTTGATGCAATAAAAATGCTTAAAAAAAAGTAATGAGTAAAACAAGTTCTGTTTTTTAATACTGATAGACAAAGCAAATTTCAAAACCAATTGTTAATCCCTTTCCCTGTGAGTAGTAACTAATGTTTGTAATTGATTCATGCCTGACAATGATAGGTTTAGGTCGTTTGATAGAGATTGAGTTTGGTTATGTAACCATTTCCTGCTTTTGGATCCCTCTTCTTGGTTCCTTTTTGTTTTTTTTTTCCTTTTACTTTCATTTCACTGCACATCTGCTAAAATATGATAAAGCTAGAAACTGCCTATTCAAATTAACCAGACAAGTAGATGGTTCTATATGGATAAGAACAGTAAACGCAAATGAACTGAAGTACCTGGACTGCAACTTTGTGGCAAAGGATGCTAGTTAATTGTAAGTGGAATCAGACATTAGGGAAAAAATTAATTAGCTTTTGAAAATCAAGTATTTAAAATAGATTTTATTGACATTAAGATATTGAGTTGGACAATACTTGATGTTAGAGCACATGCTACTAGTAAAAATATATAGATTTTTTTTTTTTTAAATTGTAACTAGTTGGCCATAGTAAAAATGAATATTCCTGACACATTTTTGTAGAACATCTTGCACTTTCCCTCAGAGATATTATGTGTTGTAAGTTTACCTCCAGGTCTCCTTTGGTAATACAAGCCTCCTCTACTCGAAACTGAAGATCCTCCACTTTCCTGTTAAACAATTAAATATCATTATAAACTCAAAAACAGTGCCTGACGTGAAGGTGTGTTCGTCTCAAATACAATTCTCACCTGCGCTCTTCCTCCAGCTGATTTAGTAGTTCTACTTTCTCCTTATCTGCAGCTTCCACCAGGGAACGGAGCTGATCCATCTTTGACTCCATCTTCAAAACCAAAAAAAAAACAAAAACAAAAAAAACAAAAAAACAAGAGCCTTAATACTGACTAAAAAATACATAGAATCCAATGTCCAACTTTGTAATTTGCGAGCCAACCTGCTCCTGGTCTTCTCTGAGCAGGCTGATCTCTTGTTCCATCTCGCTAACGTGGCTATTGGCCTTGGCCACCTCAGCTCTCTCCATGTCCCTCTCACCCATTAGCTGCTCAATATGCTGCTGCTTCTCCTTCAGGGCCTCCTGCAGTGCTGTGGTGCCCGAAATCTTTCTATTATACCTAGATGATGTTTCAGTTAGCTGGTCAAACAGAAAAACCAGCATGACCATACAGCGAGGCACCGAATAAAACAAGTTTACGAGAGTGAGATTTCAATGTCAAGTGTGGTGATGCCTCACCAGGCCTGTTCGGCTTGGCTTAGTGCTGACGGAGGACGCCACTGAGCTCATGGTGCTGATTGAAGAGGAACTGGGGCTTTTCTTCAGCCCGGCTGGTGTGGTCACTACTTTTCGAGCTGTTGTTTTTGCTTTGGCTGGAGTTGTGGAGGGGAAGCCAATACGTGAGACTTTATGAACTGGAGCAAATAAGCCATATTTAGGTTGGCACTGAAAATATCTAGAGACAAAAATAAAGAAAGTGAGAATAATTCAACTGCAGAATAAAGGTGTGCGGTTTATTAAAACATTTCTTTTAGTCTTTCGTGAATCATGCGGCTTTCATACCTAGTGCCAGCCACTGCCCCATCATTCTTTCCAAGAGGTTCATCCAGTTCCACGCCACACCACTCGCCTTTGGCAAAATCAGTTTCTCCAAGGAAACGCACCACTCCTGCCTTTGTGCCACCAACCTGAGAGGAAAACACCAAACATTAGCCAACATAATTCTCTCAACAGATAAGCCTAAAAAGTAATCCGCTTTGCTTGCTAATAAACCTCGAGTGAGATCATTCCATAAAACCAACAGAAACAAACATGTTTAAGCTTGGAACTGGATGTTCAAACTGGAAATGAATGGTTATAAGAAAAAAAAAAATTAAATTACAGCAGGAAAGTTCTCAAGAAACTATATTTGGTAATGGTGAGTAAATTTACTCTGCAGCCCCATTACATGTGCAACATTTCCTGTGAGAACAGCCTTCAGGCGGTAGCAAGAGACAAAAAAGGGAATTTGTAAGGAGGAAGGAAAGTGCTCATCAGCACTTAATTAGGCTGAAAGCCCTGTAAACAGATGGTGATGGGAATTAACTCTGTAAAACTGAAACGGATGAAAAGTGTTAGAAATGTGAAGGTGCGAGCAGTTTCATGAGACATGTGGCTTCAAGGTTACCATCCATGCAAATACTAATGCATGGATCACAATTAGGTCTCAATCCTGAAATAAAATAAAACAAAAAAAAGCAGCAATGGAAACCAACTTTACCAGCACACGATCACCCATCTTCAGCTCCCTTTCCCCCTTCTTGACGGAGCCACTCTCAGAGAGGTTGGAGACAGAGCCGCTGTTCGTTTTTGCCAGGTTAGAAGGCTCTGCTGTAGCTGGTGCGGCGGAAGAGGCTTTCTTGGCGGTGGCAACACTTGAGGGCAAGGTTGATTTAGCAGCAGGGGTTTGGGAGGCCACACTTCCGACTGAAGGGGTGGGAGATGGTGCGCGGGTTTGTGGCGCAGTCTGGGTCCCATTAGCATCACCTTCTGTGCGGGACAACTTGGAGGGGCGCGTAAATATCCCTCGAAGGGCCTCACACTGGAAGTAGCGCACCCCTGCCACAGACCCATCATTCTTCCCGATCGGTTCATCCAGGACAATTCCTGCCCACTTTCCTGGAGCAAACTGCGTATCTCCCAAAAACTGTATGTAGCCAGGCTTGTTTCCATTCACCCATACTCTCTCCCCAATCTGGAACTCGTCTTCAGCATTCTTGCCATCTCCAACAGCTGCTTTGTCAGCCACAGCAGGTTTAGCTGCGTTCACAAAAAGAGAACAGAGTTTCTCCATTAAGTCAATGACTTAGTCAGACAGATCAGAAGAAAAACACGGCCAATTGAGTTCTTTATGCATTCTTGTCAGAGACCCATCAGTCAATCAGTCAGAGTTGGAGTCTGCCAATATTCTGATCTGGGATAGATGGACCAAATACAAACAAATCCAAGAACTTCAATCAGTATAAGACAGTAAACACCTCCTCCCCGAGCATAATGTGCTTCGTCGCATTTTTTTGTCTATTTTTGTTTCACAAGTATAGAATGAAATTTAGGCATATATACTTTCAACATAAATTGAGATAATCTTGCAATTCCTTCATTTTCAGTGTGATTAAAATTTGCTACATTTATCAAAGAGTCTGAATTTTTTCCCTCTTTATGCATTATAACTAAGGGAAAAAAAGTCTCCAATGCAAAAAACAAGATCAGAAGTCAACATAGGCCAGGAACAGCTTGATCTGAGCATCTCCAGTTGTTGGGTTGTAAATAAGCACAAGAAGAAGATTTTACACAGTTTAATTTATTTAGCAACCTCACAAAACTCAGCAATATAGTATAGAGCAAATATTTCAAGAACCTTCACTGAAAGCCATAAAGGGATCATTTTGCTGATTCATACTACACCTGTGGGTGGGTTGGTCTTTGGGGCTCCAGTTCCAGGTGGTCTAGCTATCTTGGTAGGAGCTTTGATCCCAGTGGGCTTGGCTGTGCTCATATTTCCTGCAGTGATCCGACCCACAAAGCTTGTGTCTTTCAGTGGGTGAAAGCTGATTCAAAAGCATCAAAACGGATTTCTGCAGGTCTATGATGGTGAAGCAGTTCTCTCCTCAAATAATGAAGGGGTAAAAAAATAAACAAAAAGAAAAAAAAAAAAACAGGAAAAAGGGGAAAAGGGAGGAAATCTTCTGCTTACAAAAAAGGAACCCTGTTGAGACAGAAAGACAAAACAAAACAAAAATCTGTTAATTTTTTAGGGATTTTTTTGTGTGTGTAGAACAACGGATCAATAATGGACTTAAATTGTAAACTGTAAATCAAAAATCTAATAGCAAGCAGAAATATCCTCCAGTCACTGGCATTGACTTTGATTTTAGCACAAGCATTGTGTCTCTATTATGACAACAGGCTTCTCAGAACACAGAGTCATGGATCTAAAAATATCCCGTCAGAAAGGCCAGCCGATTTGCCGCCTTTGGTTGAGACATCATGAACTTTTTAATGCTTCATCGTGTGACCTCGATGAGAATCAGCACCGATACAGAAATCTTCTCTCACTCAATCATTTTGCTGTCTAAAACCATGCATGGCTCGCTGGCAGCTTTTCTAAAACGGGATTACAGCTGAAACACGACCACCACCAGCAGCAGATTATCCTGTTTGTCAGATATAGCAGACATAAGGCTTTGTCACAGCCTCTGCTTGTTGTTTATCACAATGCACGCATTAATGGTAGAGTAAAACATGTATTAGTCTCCCTGACATGAGTTTCAAAAGCTATGTAATGAGAACTCTGGACCTATTCATGTGAATATTTGCTTCACACAGAGAACGATATGACAGAAGAGGGAGACAGAAAAGAGGAACATGAAGACTGAGGTTCCTGATGAGTGAAAGCTAAACAAACAAGAAAACATGAAGCAAAGCTGAGCACAGGAAATTAATTCTTCGCAGCACACAGTTACGACTGTCCTTTTGCAGTTTTCATGTCACCATAGAAAGAGCA
Source organism: Girardinus metallicus (assembly GCA_903067095.1). NCBI lineage: Eukaryota > Metazoa > Chordata > Actinopteri > Cyprinodontiformes > Poeciliidae > Girardinus > Girardinus metallicus. Next base: position 46,054 of record CAEGAE010011160.1, on the reverse strand, counting down.
AGTAATTTCTGATATAGCAAAACAAGTTTGAATTTTTGGACAAAATGGCATTAAACATGCATGAGGTGTCTGCAGGCTTTACAATCCCCTCCCAGGACAATACCACAGTAGTTCACACCACAGAAATTTTACTCAGCAGGATAAGAAAAATAGAAACATACCTTTCAATCATGAAAACGCTAAAGAGCTACACCGTCTTTAACTGTCAAAACAATAAAGGAGTGGCACTGGGTGGAGGAGGGAATCAGAAGTTGTTGGACAGATTACATGTCATGGTTGGAAGAAGTAACAGAGGTTTGTGATGTCTGGACTCTTCTGCTCACACTGCTGCCTCACGCAACACAGTTCCACAAAAACTGAAAAAAAATATTGGATAGAATAAAGAGAAGCTCTTAAATCTCCCTGAAGACAACTGTGAAAAAAGGACAGCCATCTACAGGCATGACTTGGTCTGAATGCAGTGTTCCAGTTTTCTCTTTATGTGTCATGAATGATTCCCGTCAGACCTCTCCCTTCTAAAGGAGGCCAGAGAAATAATGAATCTCTGTTTTTTTTTTTTTTTTTTTTTAGTCCGACTGAAATAAAATAAAAAAAGTAAATAAATAAAATAACAGCCGAAATGCTTGCATCAGTTCAATTAATGTCCAACACAAACCTTTAAAGTTTTGCAAGATGACTTTTTAGCTGTGATTGGTGAGCTGATGCGGTCAACTACAGATGATCCACTTAGGCGGAAAATTTTCCCAGTAATGTTAATCTTTTGCCTCTGACTCCCGGTCTAATCTACAGCTTGAACTGAAGCCAAATTCCACTGCTTTGTAAAATTTTCAAGAGACAAAAGGTCAAGCGTCGCATTTTAGAGGTAGAATACATAAATATGTTGAAAGAAACTCCCTCTGCTTTCAACACGTTTTGCCCAAGGATTATTAAACGACTAAAGTTTTGGGTTTAAGGGAAGCAGCAGCAACATCAGCTGAGGTCTGCAGTTTGCTTTAAACCAATAATCTCTCTCTAAGCGTTCCTCCTGCATGTTCACCCACGTTATTTAGCTTTAGATGCGACTTCTTTTCTAAGCGTTGAAATGAAAGCGAGAGCATTTGACTGAAGCTGCAGTCTGTAGTACTTCAAAAACCACATGTGCAGCATTAACTTTAACTTTTAGAGCCAGAACACGCGCAAGAAACTAAGCTACATTACAACCATGTTACTGTGGCACAGTTAAATACTCACAATTAAAACACAGACTGATTATGTGTGGAAATGTGAGACCCGTATGTACTGTTGGCTTAAAAAAAAAAAAAATCTCCATTCTATTGTCACGGTTGTTGGAAGAAATAGTGGAGAAACAATGCTGGTCAGAACTGAAGCAGGAATTATAATGCTGGCCGAACCTTTGTGTTTCCAATTGTAACCTTTGTCACAAGCCGCTACTCATCAGTGGTGAATTACAGGCAGACCGAGCTCACCAGAGAATCCTTTTACACCTCTACTGGGCTGATTCTTTTAAGTCTCCAAGATACCGTCCTCAGATAACATTTCTCCTGACTTCCTCCTAACTAAATGAATTTCCACATAGATCTTCACTTTATGAATTCAACTCTTTGGAGGCCCCGTTTTCCGCTCCGTTGTGTCTGCTTTCTTCCTTCTCCCATTTTTTTCTTTTTAGACATTTCTTGATTTTTTTAGTAGTACTGTTGTGTCCCACAAGCCCAAGCAAAACTAAAATAGAAAATGTTATAATAATTCTCATATATGACCTTCAAGATGAAAAGTACTGAGTAATAACTTCAGTAAAAGCCCTTTATTTTTTTCTGACCAATGTAAACAGAAACACAGACTGTAGTTTGCAAAACAGAACTGAAATTCCTCCATGGCAGGAATACTGAACCGAACCTCTTCATTACGACAACAGCCTACATGTTTGAAGTGAGGGTCAAAATATAATGCAGGCTCAAGTAGTGGTTTTGAAAACCTCCCCCAAAATCGTGAATAAAAATACAAGATGAAAAAAATCTCCATACATTTGTCTTCACAACATAGAAGAGCGGTTTACTGCTACCTAATATGAAAGTGAGCTTTCATTCCACAGTGTCCTTCAGTGGGTTAATATTAGCCCGTGACTTAATGAACAAACAACCAAGTGTAGCAGGTTCACATACGTCAGGCAGGACACCTCCACAACCTTTGGTTGTTGATGTATATGTCTACTACCTCAGGTGGAAGGAGAGACAAAAAAAAATAAAAAAATAAGAATGCCTTGCAATCTGAAGTGTCTCCCACTCCTTTTTGTTGTCACAAGGCAAAGCCAAACTTTAGCTCTTCCTCAGTGAGGAAACATCTGCTGGGATGATTACGTAGGCCCCTGCTGGCCCTGACAGAGGAGGTGTAGAAAATAAAAAAAACAACAGAAAGAGAAGCAGCAGAAAGGGTGAGACTGTGTCTTAAGTTTCATCAGTTCTGAAATGAATCCTCACAATCATACAGACATAAGACATAATGTCCAACCAGAATATTGTATTTTCTTGGACAGTTATATTTTTGTGAATTGTTCTTCAAATGAAAACAATCTGATGAATAGTGAAAATCAAATCTACACAATAATGGCTTGTAGACACCCTAATGTTCTTTTTGCAGATGGGAAGGAAACTAGTAAACATTCTTGGCAAAACACACTGCAGCCTTAATAATCAGTCCAACAGAAACTAAGCTGCTTTTCTCGGAATCAGAAAGGCAAAATCATAAAAGCCGAAATCAGACCTTTAAACTACATCACAGATCCAAAGTCCATTACAGCACATCTGCTTTAGTGACACATTGCAGTCTTTCAGTATCATTTTAACACAGTAAAACGCGTTTCGTTTTAGGTCAAACACATGGCTTATTAGCACAACTCGTTCACCTCGTTGACTGAAGCTAACGGATTAGAATCAGACGATGAGGTGGCACATCTGGTAGCAGATGATGTACTGCCAAAAATGTCAGCCAACTCGTCTTACAGTCTTGTTAAACGGCTTGTTTCCAGGGAGGCACTGACCGTTTAAAAACGGTCAGAAGATTCCCTCACCTTAAAAACGTCGTGAGCCGAGCGAGCGGAACAAATTCCTCAAGTCTGAAAGACTCCGCAATGTCAGCGAAGCTGCTGTCACAAGTTGAGCATTACGACCAGCGAGATTGGATCACCTGTGTGGATAGTTCCGCAGTCTGTTGCCTTAACTGTCACCTCCCCGGCTTATTCGAATCCCCAATCTGATATCCCACTGACAAACATACGTGATTAGTTGCTAAGTAACGTAAGGCCCTAGCAGTACAAGCCGGTGGTCTGAAGAGCTCTTAGCTACTTAGCTTAACTAACACCTCAAGTAACGTCAACAGCACCTGAACAACTTTCTCCTGGTGTGGCCAATCCTGCTAATCGGACACAAACGGGCCGAGAGACACGCGAAAATACACAATCTCGGTGGGAGTTACTACTAACCTGATACGTTCTCAAGCAGGCTCCGTCTTCAGGAGGAAAAAAAATATGATCTGGCTAGCTAGCTAAGTAGAAAACTACGACTGCTCTGATCCCGCACGAGCAGCCGCCTATTCAACGGCCAACAGGAAAGTCAGGGTGGGTGCTGACCAAAGATGTTCTATTCAAACAAGACCAAACACTCACTTCGCAAATATTTGCCACGTGAATAAATCCTTCAATAAATAATTTAAGTTAAATTAAAAACACTCAGATACATGTCAGTAATTTCTTAGAAATAAAATTGAATTTAAAAGTTGTTTTTAAAAAATAACTTTATACATATTACAATTGCATGACTAGTTAACGCTTTTAATTAAATTAGAACCTTATGTTACGGTTTATCATAACTTCGCTTTATTTCTCAGCCTTCCCAATTAAAGTCAGGGGGCGGGACTAATACTGCTTTACACATACAGTAGACAAGGTAATTGGTTTGTAGTCAAGTGTGCAGGTTAAGCAATCAGATATGAAGTTTAAATACTTCATATACGACAGTGTTTTTCAAACCTGGTCCTCAAGGCACACTGCCCTGTGTGTTTTAGGCATTTCCCTGCTTCAGCACACATGATTTTAATTGATGGCTGATTAACAGGCTTTTGCTGTACTCCAATCATCTGAATGGGGCGTGTTGCAGCAGGGAAATGCCTAAAACACGCAAGGCAGTGTGCCTTGAGGACCAGGGTTGGGAAACACTGATATAGACCCATTAATTCTTCACTCTCCATCCTACTTGTAAGACAGCAACACATTTAAACATATCCACCTGTTGCAAAGCCAGACTCCTGACCTGCAGATAGCAGTAGACCTTTTTGTGGTTGTGAGCCGTTTCACAAATTACTTTTACTTTGAAAAAGGAGGAGATTAAGGACAGGTTCAGAGGTCATTATAAGGACCATGTACTTGTATCCCTTCTGGTGTGTGAACCCCTTGAGATCACAAGTAATGAGCTGAAGAGTTTTCCTGGGGTGAGAGGTGCCTCTTCGAGCAACCTCCTGCAGCCTGATCTCTGATAAGAAAGGACAATGGATAGATAGATGATCTGTATTTCACTGTGGCAAAAACCTGGAATGGTCAAAAAGATTTCTATGACACATGCCAAGCATGACTGGTGGTCCAGTTCCATTGCTTCGTAACCATTTATTCATCCCAGTAAAAATGTAGGCAAAGTAGTAAAATAAAGGCAGAAAGGGAGAACACAGGCATGTTTACTTAAGACCTTGAAAGCAATCCAAATTTGACAAGAAAAAAAAGCCACTTAAACATGACCATATAAAAATTAAACACTATACAGATTTACATAAAAAAAAATAAAGCATACAAAAAGGTAATGTTACTGCAGCAGAAATGTAAACTGTGCCTTGTAGCCTTACAGATGAGCTGACCAAAAACAAACAAAAAAAAAAAAGATCAAGTTTAGTGAGGATGAGAAATTTTGGTTTTAAAATGTCCATGTTGTGTTCTGAATCGACGTGAGAGACATTTCATTTTCTCTTTGACAAGCTTCGAGGGGAACCTTTTAGTAAGTCTCTGATTCTCAGGTACGTTCCAGTGGCTTCAGCTACTTCCGTGTATTCAGGGGTGTCTTCAAATTGAACAATGCCAGCTGCAAATCTGCTCCGATGGGGAACAGCTATGATCTTCTCATGACTAGACAAAACATCTCCAGCCCCGTCATTTGGGATCTCTGCATTTGGCCCGTCAGGACTGTCATCTTGGAGTCTGACAGACTCTACATCGGGGCTCTGAGGACTTTCGTCCTCTACTTTTTTGGGCTGATAGATTGGAGTGGAACTCTCTTGTACAGCCGGTTTCTTTTGACTCTCACTGTCAGAGCAAGATTCAGCAGGTCTCACCGTGTCTACCGTCTCATCATCATCTTCCATTTCCGTGTCAATGTGTGCTGGTGTGGAAACACTGGGCGAACTGGGAATAGGTGTACCTAAAGCCGGTGTCTCACTGTCACTATTCGTGGCTGTGTCAGCATTTTCCAGAGCCGCCCAGATCAACCTCTGCTGCTCTTCTAGTTCCTCCAGAGTCAGATCGTCTTCTGCTGCCTCGACAGTCTCATCTGCTAGCGGCACTTCCCGCCTCTGCAGAGCTGGAGAGCCGTTGGTGGGAGTTGGTGGAGGCGTCCCTTTAGGGAGAGGTGGGCGAGTAGGCGTGGAGGGAGGAGTGCCCAGAGGTAATGGAGGAGGTGAGCTAAAGCAAGGGGAGCCTGGAGGTAGAGGTGGTTGGAACTGGAAGTCACCAGATCGATATGAATATGGTGTCCCTGGATCTGGGAAAAGCACAATGGAATGACTATTATTCTGCATTTCAAGTTAAGTGTCGGCAAGACATAAGTGAACATCATTTCTGAGAAATGTTGCAATACCTGATTCAATGTCCATATCAGAGCTCCTGTCTGAGTTTTGGTCTGGGCTAGACTTAGTCTTCTTCCTGAGATGAGGGGATGAGTCGAACTCTTGTCGCCTTTTGTTGCAGGAACCACCAGGCTGTTGGCAAAGAAAACTGAGATTTTAGGGCTCTGATCAAGCAGTGCAGCCAAAAACAAGTTCCTCACAAAGTCAATAACATTTCCCAAATTCAAAGAGTATAACTGGACAATAGATAAAAATGTATCAGGTAAGGGTTTCATATCAGGCAGCATCGATGCTTATTGATTAGGTTTTTTTACTTGAATATCTGAAATACTGCTAAACCGGTCACATCATCTCTCCGGCTTTATCCACAATTTCTTATTGAACTGTTGCACTCCTTTTCTCCTTTCACTCCACATTGTTGTTTTTCCATTTTTAAGCTGTTATGAGGCACGATGGTGAGACCTGAAACTGCTGCTGTGCAAGCTACTCAACCAGTTGTTGCTAGGTAACCATAGAGTGAGTGAGTTGCTAGGTAACTGATAAGTGAGTAAGTTAGTTAATGTCAAGGCCATCTCATTATTGTTGGGGACCATAAAAAAGAAAATTTCTTAAGACCAATTGTGGGGGGGCCGACACAGTTACAGTGAAATGTAAAATGTGGTTTAGAAAGTTTTTAAACTACATTCAAGCTGCAGGACCAAAAACGACTAGTAATGCATATCAAATGTGTTTTCCTTGGTAAGCAAGGAAAGTTGCTTTATTTTTAAGCCTTTTTTACTTTTGCCATGCCCTGGATGACAGAGTACCAACAGGTAGATAGAGATTAATATCTGGGGGGTATTATAACTTTAACGTAACATTTAAAGCACCAGGGTTTATATAGAAAAATATTCAGATTTTATTTTGTGGTTTTAAAGGCTCTACATTGAAGAAAGTGAGAAATAAAAACATAGCTTTCTTTTTTTTTTTCTATCTGTTCTCTCTTCTGTTCTCCACTCCCACACTCTGAGCTGGGTCCACTTGCTCAGCCCCTCCCTCCCGTTTCAAACTCTTCTAATTAATTAAAAGTTAAAGAGCTAAATATGAATGAGATGTTTGCTACCTTTGACAAAAAGAAGCTTAAGTCTATGAAAGCAGTGTAGCAGTTTTGCTAATGAGGCAGCTTATCATGATTCAGCCAAAGTAAGAAAATAACGAACTGCAGTCTGATCTTTATTGTTAATGGGTTTCTTTTTATTGAGCAAAATAGAAAGTAAATAAAAGGCTTTGCATGTCTTTTGCTTTAAGTATTTACTTACTTACACAGCTAACAGCTAGCTCCTCACTTCAGCGGCTCTCACCAGTCTGTGCCATTCAGTGCTGCTGTTGCTCCTTCTACACTTTGGACTGAACCATTGTCCGGACCCCCCTGACTCCCTCGGGATTTATGCCTATGGTTAATGTCATCAACCTTGCTCAACTGGCTGTGAGATGTTAAGCAGCTAAAGCCTTTTCTCTGCCTACATCTCCCAGGATGCTCTGCAGCTCTGGATCAGATTTCAGTGAAATTACTGAACATTCTAACTGACGTTAAAGATCACGTGTCTATTGTGATCATGATTTATTATCCAGTCCTATCAAAGAGCCTTTCTTTTAAAAGCCTTATGCTATTGGTGTCCTTATGTTGTAGAAAGTTGAAGCAGACATTGCATGAAAACGTACAGAAGAACTGGATGATTTGATACTGTTGAGTTTGAACATAAAGAATGAAAAGTCAAAACTTTAAGCGTTACCTTAGGGAAGTTGTTGGACAGGTAGGCTGCATAGTTTTGCTTCATGTGGCTGGTCTGCATTGGAATCGAACCATAATGCATGAACTCCTGGAAGTCAGACAAGAATATAACTTTTTAAAAATGCAGAGCAATTACACCGGATCTATCCCAAACTTCCAAATTTAATAAAACTATGCAGTCAATGCAATACTGGATATCTAGAACTGATTTTTTTTTTTTCCAAATTCAAGACTACAATACCTACAGATTAAAAAAATTAGCGCCCAGTATGTAGCATTTGGTTTGAAATGTACTTACATCTTTAATTTGATGTGCAGGCACGTTAAAGCCAGGGAAATCCACCAGTTTGGAAACATCGTAAGAAACGTTTTGTGAAGTTCTGCCCACATCATCATTTGATACTACAAAAACAGGAGAAAAAAAACTTTGTGACAAGGTCCAAATTTTGTGCAACCAAAACACATGTTAATTTTATCGAAAAAACAATAAAATAAATAAATACAGAAGGAAAACATGATTACAAACAGAAAACGTACCATTTCCATCATAGAGTGATAAGCCAGAGTTTTCCATCTCTGCCTCTTTGAGCCAACCTGGTGGATAACCCAGCTGCCTCATCCGATAAATTAGAGGAGGGAGGGTGTTGCCGGCTACTCCCAGAGCTGCCAACAGCTCCTCACTGTTTAGAAATTAAAATGAAACATAATTAATTCATACATATAAACAAATATGTGCTGTCTGATTTTATTGGAAGTTGTGTATGATCATCGTCTCTTTTGGTTTGCACAAATTATCAATCTTACCTTAAGATTCCAGGCTTGAATTTTCCGAAGCGCTCCTCGACTTCGTCAGCATGGTAACGCTGGTTGCTCTGAGTGACCTGGCTCGAGTTCTGATTAAACGCTTTTCTTCTTTCATTTATCACAGCCATATCTTTAGGCTAGGGAGGGGATAAAGTAGAAATGCAGAAAATTAAGTAGTGGTTTTCCATGTTGAGAGTTTTACTTGGATTCCTGCCATATTAGTAGCTCCAGTCGAGTACCTGGGGACAATCTCTGAGCTGATGAGCGCTGGAGCCACAGTTGAAACACATAGACTTGGATCTGTGAAAATAATCATGCCACAAATGTAAGCATTTCAGTAGACGAATTTGAAAACTTTATAAATAATTGAAGTCTTTTACCTTTTGTTTTTAACTTCCATTTCTACTCCATCTGTTCCAATAACTTGGTTATAAACCTGCTGGTAGCTGTGCAACAATTCAGGAAGGTGTACTACTTTTTTTTTTTAATCAAATATACTTTGATACAACAGTTAAAGATATTTGGTGAATAGTCATTTATTTATTTTTTTCTGTCTTAGGTTTTTCTTGACACCCAAAGCATCTAGAAATAAGCTAAAACGAATCCCTGGGAAAAATGCTAAATAATGCATTTCAAAGATACGTTGGAACGTCCCATCCATCAGTCAGCTGGGGGTTTTCATTCACCAGAGGCTGTCCAAGTTTGTCAACACTGAAGGTAGAAAAATATAAAACACTCCCAACAACCTAAGAGACAAAATAGTACAATAATATAAATTTTTCCTTTTCTTATGACAGCATGTTCTGCTTTACGTGGAGATAAATTTTGGCACTTACTTTAAATGCTTCTGTTGTAGTTCTCACACCACTGGAAGACAACTTATCAGGATCTTCATCCAACGCAAAAGCCGAATTCTTCAGAAAGTGAAACATGTTTCAGTGGAAGTTTATTTGGAAGGATATGTCTGGTTTTTTAAAGTAAAGTTAAAAAGGTTAAGCAGCCAATATCTCCCCTGCAGTAGATTATTATTTCAGCATCTTCATTTAGCATAAATCTGTATTAGTTGGACCGTGAGGCTGAAACTAATGGCTTGATGTGATACCCGAGAGCCAAATTGACTTTTGGTGTATAACAAAACTCCAAACTCAAAAATGTCCTGGTGGTTTATACAAGTGCTACTTTGTGAGCCTTTAAGTCGTTGGCATGTTTGTACTGGGCTGTAATTTGAAAAGCCAATGATTATTTAAACAGTAAATTATTTACATAATATGAAACATACCAAAGTTGCAGCTAGTAGAGCAAAGTAATTGGTTTGGAAATTAACTAAATTTTTCAATATGCACACACTTAAGGACATGTCCCTACAAAACTCTGGCACTTGTTGCTCTGCTTGCAGCTTCACCTTTAATTTCACAAAGATTAATCTGTGGTTTCAACAACATGGTTCAAGCACAGAGAACAGCCCACATTGTAGTTGAGCTACAACCAAACAACAAGAAAACAACTTTGGAAGAAACCCCAGACTTAACGCACTGTATTTGCATTCTGTTATGACAGGTAATTTATTAGTTTATGACATCTCTGTTTTCCTCCGTGACTGGAGTCTGAAACAGAATATAGCCTCTTAAACATATAAAAATGCACAAATAATTATCACAGAGTACATTTTTAAGCAAATTAAACTATGTTTAATATTCTATATCTGTAAGGCTCAAAGATCTTCCTAGTCTGACCATGACACAAAGGCAGCCAGCTGTCTGTATTCCTCCTTACCATGATCCTAAAACTCAAGCCTGGTGATGTTTGCCGCTAAGATGAAGGTGCAGCTATTATAGTTTTCTTTTGAAAGTGTAAAAAATTATAATCATCTGTGAGAAATACTTTACTTTTACCTAAGAATGTATTTTGCATTGACCCATGAAGAGCAAAATGGCTTGCAGGAAAAACTTAAGATATTAAAATGGATATGCTGATTTACCACAGGTAAGATATTGACAGCTTATAACTCTCTAGCATAACCACACCTTAGAAATTCCTGGACTATCCCTTCAAAACACAATTCTGAAAATACAATACATTTCTAGGTAAATACCTGTGGTTTCATGTGAAACACTGATATCTTCTTTTCATTGCCTGGTTTCTGGTGCTTCAAAATTACACTGCAGATGCAGTCTTCGATTTCTTGGCGACATTGTCTTGAAGAGAAGCATTATTTAGTATACATTTTTTTCCACCTTTGTTTTGAGCTGTTCAATCTAAAACAAACCTTTTTGTTTAATTAAAATGTCAAAATGCATCTATTGGCTAAGCTTTACAGAAGCCACCAATCATGCAAAGGAACATAGATCTATTTTTTTCCCCAGTAAAGTTCTTAAATATTATTTAAAAGTACAGGCATAACCAAAAATACACAGCTTACTGTCTTCTAACGAGTCCCTCTGAACGGTGCAACATTGAACTTACTTTGATATAATATTGTTGGTGAAGAGGATCTGAAGAAGCGGCCCGTCGACGTTGACGTCTCCCACTGTGATGCCGCTGTAAAAGCAGGTAGAAATGTGCCTTTCGTTAGGTTTCGTTTTAAGTAAAGTGGACGCAGTCAGGTTTACAGTTAGAATATTACCTCGGTCGTGTCAGGATGTTGAGCTTCCGTCTTAATACTTTATGTGAGCTAAAAGTTAAAGAAATAGAGAGGGACACGCAGCGAAAACAATTGCATATTTTACAGCTCGAGAGCTTGCAGTCAGGGCTAGTGATAGCAAACATGCTACACTGACGCAAGGATATTCTCCTCGGAAAGCCTCTCGATATTATCTTCACACTCTTCCAGCCTGCTCCGGAGCTCGCTCGCCTCTTCGTTTTCCCCATCATCCTCTGTGAAGTGAATGTGTCTTGAGACCGGCGGAGCAGAGTCCTCCAGTTGCTGGAAAAGCTCACTGTCTCCGAAATCAACTTCGGCCATTTTTAGCCTTTCAACGCTAAACGGAAGTTCAGACATGAAACGAACCATTTTGTGCGTCCATTGGTTATTTCCCTGTCACGTGTTCTGTTTCTAGTCGCTCATTTAATCCCACAGTCATGTATTTCAGGTTAATAGACGTCAAGCAATGTGAAACAAGCTTGTTTTTTCATCCGTTAATAATAGAGAGTCAAATTAAACGCTTAACAGACTACACACAGTGCAAGTATCTAATTCTAATGGTTGCCAAGGCTACCAGAGCGAAGAGGTCTCTTGGTAGAAATGCATGCCACATTCTTCAGAATTTTCTTTTAAAATTTTAACAAAAAAATTTGATTCATGTTTGTCTTCTGCACTGCTTGTAGCCTGAAGTGTTAAAGTTTTACTTTAACACTTTTGCAGCTGTTAAAGTAAAATATTATCTTCCAGTTGGTGGCGGCAGTGTGTCAAAACATCTATCGCTAACCACCATTAAACAAGTAGAAGAAGAAGAAAGAAAGGCATCCTGCACACCCGCCAGGAAGAAGAAGAAGAAGGTAAACATACAATTGATACGCCACATAATGCCAGCGTGAGAAAAACTATTTATTCTCTTGTAGTTATGTCAAGCTGTTCACCTGCCCCGTTAACTTTACCGCAGTGGGAAGGAGGCTGTCGGAAAATTCGTTTTATTTACTTAGTGAATCCAACATCGTTCAGGTTGAGCAGCTGTCTGCAGGTAAAATCTTCTTAAAAGTCAATATCTAAACTTTACATTTGTGTTACAATAGTCAAACACGCATTTTTATATTATCTGCAGTCAAATAACATAATTCCGTGCTTCGTTTCCTTTATGCCAGGATCCAGTAATTCCACTGTATTTAGGAGCTGATCTCCTGTCCAATACTGACATCCGGGTGGAAAACCATCCCAGATACCATGCCAAGTTTGCTAAGAAAGGACTTGCCACTAAAGTACACTTTTCCTCAGGTAAAATGTACAACTCATCATATTAAAGTCCAATGAAAATCTCAACACCATGGCTATGGCAGTGTTGGCTATTATTATCTTACTTTATTTAATCTATTTTATTGTTGTTTGTTTGTTGCAGCATTCAGATTCCAGGGAGTGAGGGTTCCTGCTGCAAATAACAGCTTGTGGTTTTACAGCATTCAAGGACTTTTCCGCTTAGCCTTTGAAATATACAATAAGCAAGAGCAGCTTGCAGTGTTGGAGAATTTCCAGGTACAAATGTATGCACATTAACCTGATGATATTAGATTATTTTCTACAGTTTTGGTCATAATTTTATGTAAACTTAAAAGTGAGCCATTTCTTTGAAACTATCTGAGTATCTTTCACCAAATGTAAGTTGGGATATGTTTATATTTGAACCTGTGTAGCTTAGAGAATATCTGCAGTGTCTTTAGATGTTAGTATTAAAAATAATTAAAAGCCCCAAATTATATTTATTTAATGATAGGAGTATGTACATTTCTTACAAGATATGTTTGTGTAGATTCTCAGTTGTTTTGGATGTGACGCTCCTAGGGAAGTGGACTTCTCTTGTTTCCTGAAGACGTTTCATGTCTCAGCTGAAAGACTTCTTCAGGGGTGAAACATCTTCAAGAAACAAGAAGAGTGGCTTCTGTGTCACCTGACTCTTACTGGACATGTGCAATATATAATTCAGATTGTCTTTTCGTCGCAGCATGTTTGGAAATCACAGATAAACGAAAGCCCACTGGACATGAATTACAGACTCAATGTGCAGCTTGACATTCCAGCGTCTCCAAGCGTGGCTGACAGAGATTTGGTAATACCTGGACATGATTTTAGCCAGATTAACGGGAACGTCATGCATGCATCTGCTGAAGACAGAGCTGATAAAGCAGCAGATCATGATTATTGTACTTTCACCAAACAAAGCTGCCAAACTGAGCAGATCCACCCCGTTGTAGCCGCTCTCAGAGAAAAACTGCACCACTTGGATGACCAACTCCGCTCTCCCCCTCAAGGCCGCACAGATCGCCTGGAAACTATGTTGCTACTCTTAGAGAAGATTGATCGATACATGAATGGTAGCCTAGATGAAAAGGATGCAACTGAAGCTGTGTTAGCACTACTGAACGCTGAAGACTGGACTAAAGACTCTGTGTATTCGAGTTACATGCTTACTTATATAGGACGGTGGATCGGGCAGCAATTTCATGCAGCCAACAGCAGCATCAGCCAGAAAGTGGAGAGTTTTAAAGTTCAGCACATCGAACAGATCAGTGATTTGCCACCTGCAGAGGAGCTGGCTGCAGAACTGTTTCCAGAGGCTATGCAGACCCTGCTGCTGCACTGGATGGGCCTGTGTGGTGAGTCGACTGAAGGAAAGAGACGCAGCGAATATCCAATCCTGCTTCTTATTCTGGAGTTTGCGAACCATAACCTCATTACCGGTGTCGCTCATGTGCTCTACTCAACTCTTATATGTAAATGAGAGAGGATATCCATGGAGCTACCAACATAATACCTGCACAACTCTCATAGATGGCATTTTTGTGTAAAGCATGTATGTCCAAAGGATAAATCATATCCCGTCCTAAATTTGCAGGATCATTATAAGTTATAGTTTGGTTTATAAACTGTCTATGAAAACACTGCATTCATAGAACCATTGTTTATAATATAACTTGATTTTGGCAAAGCATAAGTTGCACCTATGTGGTCAGCTTTTTTGTTATTTTGCATCAAAGAATAGGAAGTAGTTTTTCCAAGTCTTGCATGTGGGTTATTGCATATCCCACATGCAGTAACATGTGGGATATGTTATTGCACTGACTTAAATAAACAAATACTCAACTAAACCATATTCATGTCTTTCTGCATTGGATTAATTGTAAACATAGTCCACAAGAAGTGAGTAGTCTGTGCTGCTCCTGCTTAAAAAAAAACTTTTTTTTTTTATCTCAATGTGGTTTTATTGAAAAATTTGCATCTGGCTACATCTGTTGTTTGGCAAAGAAACAAAATAGTGTTTTTTTTATCAAGTGGTTCTAAAACATTTTATACTGAATTGAGCCCTAAGCATCACCAGATTTGAGGCATAGGGCTCCTGAATCCATGGTGCTGTATTCAACAACACAGTTAACGTAAATGGTCTTTACTTTATATAACTCTCAAGTCCAGAGGACTCCAAAGTGCTTCACACTACATTCATTCACACACTGATGTTGGCAAGCTAGTGGAATGCAGCCAGTTATTCCAGTTCTGCTTCTCTTTGGGATATTAGCTGGGCTGACAGTTACATTTTAGTTATTTAGTAACTTTTTGGAAAAAAGAAACGTCTAGTAGTAGCTTCACTATACCCTACTTTTTACTTCTACTTGACTGATATTAGTTTGAAGTACAACAACCTTAAGTACAACTTAATTACCTCACTCAATGAAGAACAAACCTGTTCATAAACATGTGCTCATATATCAATGTCCCAAGACATCTTAATGTAGCAGAATCTGCTTTTAGGTAATCAAATATTAAGTAGAGGCTCAGAACTGTTCAGCACTTCTAAGGACAATTTAACATTCACTCATGACGTCAATGTAACTTTTTCAATGCCACATTATCAACTGAATGTGGTTTTGTAGGACACAAAGTGATGCATGAAACATTTTTCAACACAAAATTTATTATATGAATGAGTGAAACATTTCAAACTCATTTCTATCCAAAGCAGTCCAGGAGACACGTTTATAACAACCCATGATTGATTTCCCCCAATGAGAAGTGAAGATGGGGGATTCCGACAATGCTACTGTGTCCTTTGCTAAATGAATGTAAACAGCGTCAACTCAAACCACATCGTACTCCGACAACCACACATCAATATATTGGTTTTTCATAAAAAAGAATCACATTATTAAAAGGAAATATCTACTTCACCTTCGCATCCACCAGTCAAGATAATTCCTCCTTTTTTCCCCGCAGACGATTAATAAACGCCGAGACAAACTCAGCGTCTTACTATATACATGTTACAATTTATGAGGCTTTTGTCTATAAATAATATACAGATTCAGAGCAACATCCATGCAAGCTCGAGGGCTGGCAATGAATTATGTGATGAGATGAAGACGAGTGCCGAGGTTTGGCACTAGATGGAATCCATCCCACGGGAGAAAGAGGAGGAAAAGCCGAGTCCCATTCCTCTCTGGGTGTGTGTCTGAGATCGAGCCATCTCGTACTGAACGTCGAGGTTCTTGAACATCTCCTCTTGCTTCTGAAGAGTCTTTAGGCCTTCGTCGTTGAGTTGTTTGGTAGCTTCTGCATCATCCTCACCCTGCAAACACATGAAATATCGTTTTACTTTGAACTTAAAACTCAAAAAGTGGTTCAAATATGAAAGAAAGTAAGAGGTTTACCTTTATGCCCATTAGCTTGCGAAATTTAACATTCTGGTCCTTGTTTCCAAAGTTTAGTTTCTCCCACAACTCAGCAGTTTGTGACTTTTCCTTAGAAAGCACAGAACCAAAATATAAGTATTTTGGTAAGCAATCGTTGTGAAGTATATTCACAAGTTTCCATAAAAACAAACGTACCCCGTCCTTCTTCCCCTGCCATAGCATTTTCCTCTTTTTCTCCTGTTCTGCAAACTTCATGGGGTTGACAGCAGACGGGTTGTAGTAACTGGGCACAGCGATGCCAGTCTCTGCGAGGGTTTTGGCTTGAAGCGCTGCCATCTGTGCAGCCATGGCAATCTGAGGGGTGACCTGCGTCCCAGAGGCCAGGAGGGCGGCCACGTTCAGGGCAGGGTTCGAGGCGGCTGCCGCAGCAGCAGCTGCAATGGGGGCGGCCACAGCTGAGGACAGAATGATGAGCATTAGCACCAGAATCTGACCAGAAAGATCAACATTGTGAATGCTTACACAGCAATAACACATCACCTGCAGCCATTTCCTGCTGTTGCTGCTGCTGTTTCTCCAACATTTCTTTCTCTTTCTGCTCCTGTAGTTTCTTGGCTCTCTCTAGTCTGGAAAAAAAAAAAAAAAAAAAAGACATTACCCTCATTTTCTCTTGATTAAATTTAATCACGATTCTCAAGTCGGCATACGAACTACACACACAGCAACCTCAGAACAAACTCTTGTGAATTTACATTCACTTAACAAAAACATTCCTTTACCTTCTGGCTAAAGCCTCTTGTGCGTCCATCGCTGTATTTCGCCCACGGAAGACCAGTGGACTAATAGACCTGCTTAGACTCTTTCTGTGCACTTTCTCGACCCTCTTTTTTCGCTCCCTGAAGCAATAATCAATGGAAAGTTCGGAAGAATAGTTTGGGTACCTCCACTCCCCCGCCCAAATTTGCAAAAGTTACAATAAATAATTTGATTTTATAACACTCACCCGCTTTTGCTACGACTTCTGCTGTGGTGACGATGTTTGGTTCTGGAACCTGAACGAGACCTAGCTTTCTTCTTCTTGTCCCGGCTGCGTGATCTTGACCGCCGCTTATCCCTGCTTTTGCTGTGATGCCGTCTGCAGTAAAGAATAAAAAAAAAATAACCAAATTACTGTAAATAAATCGTAAACAAACAAATCCAAGAGATCACACAAACACAACCATGACTTTATTAGAGCTGCCACTAACGATTATTTATTCTATCGGTTATTTTGTTGACTACTTGATTAATTGGATAGGTTACTTTAAACCTAAATCTGCCAAATCGTATACGAAAAGAGCTTCTTACTTATCAGTCGGACTAACCTCTCTCTTGAGTGTGACCTGGACAAGCTCCGCCCCCTCGAAGACTTCCTTTCCTTCCGCCTGGATCGGTCTTCTCCGTTCTCTGCCGGATGTCTCTCCTGCTCTTGATGATCGTCTGATTTTCTGTGAGATTTTGATGGCTTCTCTGAATCCCTTTTTCGTGCCTGTTTTAAGAAGAAGTTGTCTCTTTCAGGAAAATAGTGCAACAAAAAGAGTTAGTACCATGGCTTAGAGCAAAGAGTTTGTAAAAAAAAATAAAAAATCTGACAAGACGAATTGACCTTGTCATTTCGAAACCCATCTTTAAAAAACAACAACATAATTCTCAGATCATGACTGTATAAGTGGGTATTTCTGAGTATGCACTGTTTTGGCTGCACTGACAAGGAGACCAAAGAATAGCAACAGTAACAAATGAAGCCAGCATTTCTGGTACTTTTCGCTAGATTTAATGATGTGCATGCAAATGTTAAATTCTGACTATCAAGGCAGAAACTTCGAATTAGTGTTAAAAATTCATTAACAATTCAATGAAACCTAAACACTCTGAATTGGACCAACTTAAAGGTTAAAATAGGGATGGGCATCCAACTGGTTTTGTGTTTAAGTTTAAAACATTTTGAGATTCAGTGAATGCCCATTCCTAGCTGCAAGAGATGACAGAGTTAATGCCACTTTTTCTACAAACATTGTGAGACAAATAGGAGTTTGAATGGCAGATAGTTACCTGTCCCAGTAGTAGGCATATTATTTTGCTATGTCAGCAGGGTCCTCTGTTCAGTCTCTTCGTGCATTAGCACGCTGAGTATGATTTATTGTAGAAATGTTATCATGTGATCTCCACACAGGATTTAAAAAAAAAATAAAAGGAAAAAAAAAAAGCTATTTTTCACCAATTTATATGTTTACAATAATCACAGATATCCAAGGACACAAGCTTCCTGCGATACATGTGAGCATTAAGAGGGCAAAAAATATCCTTTTGAGCCCGTAGTCCTTTTTTTTTTGTTCTGAGATTTTCTATCATACAAATGTTGAAATTAGGCACCAAATACTCACCATGACCTAAAACTAGCAACTACGGTGCTTTACAATCAAACTGAAAATGTTTTTCATTAAATTAAATGAATATATTAATTACCTCTTTGCTCCTGCTCCGACTTCGTCTGTATTTTCTGTCACCTGGAGAAGACAGAACACAGTTTTCCCAACTGATCAGAATAGAAGTTATGGAACCCATTTGGGAACAATTGCATAACAATCCCACATACAGAAAGGTTCTGAGGGGAATAGACAACTGACAGAATGCAACATGCTTACATAACAATATATTTTAAGTAACTTTAGGCATTTAAAAAAAAACTTTACTGATAATATTTTGGAATCTAATGGCCAGCAGTGTAAAACCTTTATAGTAGAGACTATGTACCTTTTCTGAGCACTTACGTTTTCGGTCCCTGGAACGTGACCTTGACCGTGAATGGTGGTGTTTGGAGAATCGGGGAGACCTGGAAGATTCCATGCTGTGCTTTCTTCTGTGATGAACTGGAGAACTCGATCTGTTCAACTCTGCAGAGTCGTCGCTTGCCTGAAACAAATGGGTTAAGTAAACCCAGCAGCAGATCAATCTATTTATATAGAATAGACTCCAGAGTAATACAATAGCCTAAAGTGCTGACAGAACAGAAATAATGGCAGTACCGTAAATATTAAAGGGTTTGCTTTGCTCTGTATTTTACTTGATCAGCTCCTGTGAGATTTTCCATATATTTAATAAACTTAACTAGGTCACTGTCTGATGCTAAACCTCAAAATTTCAATCTACTAATTCAGCTGCCGAATAATCATCTGCCAGATTCCACCAAAAATGGAAAATACAGGAACCATCAATTTGAACACTTATTTAAAATTTTTAGATTAAGATTTGGACTTGACATTGTGTTTTATTTTTAAAAAAGAACACATGCTGAACACAACTTTGTTTTCATGCAGTTGATTCTCTGTTTCCGTTTGTTTAATTGAATAACAGCAGCATTACAAGGGCCGTTAATAATTATTATATTAACCAAAAACACAGAATATTAAACACATTATTGAAATAAAACTTTTTGTAAAAGTTTGGGTCACAACCTATCACACTTTTCCATCTGAATTTAGTGGCATAACTCCAAACTTTCAGTCTTGAAAATTTCAGGCTGCATACACAGACATAGTATCAATTTAGAGTTTTTTGGGTGTCCTTTTATATTAATTAATTTGTTTAGACAAACGATAACTTAAAAGAAACTGTCGACACACCTATTTAATGACTGACAAATGTCCACATTTTAGTCCAATATCACGCATTCACTAAAAATAAAGCCCATTATCTCAAAACACACATCATGAACATGTTACAGGTACTAAGGCTGTTCGAGCTAGCAGTACAGTGCGTATGTAATTAGACCTGAATGGCGTTTTATTAGGCTAACTTTACAGTTACAGCCAGAGCAATTACATATTTAAGTACGCTAAAATGCTATACATTTTAGCATGTGTTAATTGGCTGGTTCATTTAGCTTCAAAGCCGTAATTTGGGAAAAGAGAAGTTAAATATGTGCTAACAGCTAATATTGTTTTTCTATAGCCGGTAGCCATGATGTCGCTAGGCTAACAACCATTGACCGTCGCCATCTTTAAGAAAAAAAAAATCTGCATCACATAGTACATTTTTACCAATATTTAGTAAAAACCGCTTATGTTGAGTACATATTAATGTAGTTGATCTATTAGTACTTACCGACATAATCCGGGATCACCAATTTATATGGAATAAATCTTTTTTGAAGCGCTTCAACGAAAAACGGGAGAGGACTTTATTTCCAGCCAGGTCGATGTGTTCCTCAGCTAGCTACTGTGCTAGGTTGCCAGATTGTATCCTAAATATGCTTTCATTGCACTAAAATCGTCAGTATTGTTAAAGAATGAATAGAAACGGGATCATTAGAAACGTTTAAAACATATGTTTGCAAGTAATATGAATATAAATATAATGGGTATTTATTCCATTGACGAAACAAATAAAATAAGTCCTTAAAAAAACCGCAGAAATGGTTTTTGCATTTGAGCACTAATGCCCTTTGACAGCAGTGTTTGACATAATACGTCTAATTTATTTTTATAATGCTGTTGTATGTCAAAGTAAATTGATTTGATAGAGAATGAATAAGTATTGGATGCAATGAAAAAGTTACTTTTGTAAATACAACTATGTAAATCAAACCTGGCAACGCGGAATGGGCGACATTGCTTTTTACCCTGCAATTTTTTCAACAGGCTCAAATAAGGCTTCACATTAGTTATACTTTTCAACGAATTCACTTTTATATATTGGAATGTATACATTAAACACGATCAAAATTAAAGTCTGTGTCGTTGTGTGAATAATGAACTTATATCATTATTAAATAAGCATTGCCTTTGGTGAGCCGTTTGAGAAGACGCACCTGGAAGACAAAACGCAGGGTCAAAAACCAAAAGTGACTCCTAAGGACTATACAGCGACCCGCCAAATTCTAAAGCTAATGTTGTGGACTCGCGCTGTTGCTGTATTTTAGTCCTAGAAATAACACGTACAGCGATCATTCGCCGCTAACGTCTCCATATCCCATCGGATAAAAGACGACAGCTTAGATATGAACGCCTGCTCTTAATCGGCTTCAAAGTTTATCGCTGAGGTTTGTTTTATCGTCAAGGTAGCGTCAACATTCACTTGGATTAGTAGACGGCCGACTAGTGTACGGAGCAGTTCGAGACACATATTTATATATTTTTCATATTTTGTGACAGTTTTAAGAAATGGCGACGTGGAGTGACGTTGAGCTCCTGACCAACGAGGATACAAACACAGTCCGCCTGGACAGTGAGTCAGGAGAGGAACATGGAAGCGGCTTGTATCAGGTTGACACTTTGGTCAAAATATCCTCCTCCGATAAGGTAAGTAGTTCAAGTATTTGCATTACAAGAACTTGGGCATGATTTCTTCAAGTTCTTGTGTTTCGGTTATTCCTTATACACTGTTTTGACCAGGGGCGTAGCTAAGATTTTTGCTTCCCATCAAGAAGGGATCAACTCATCCTGAAATGGATTTACGATTTACCTTATTAATTTAATTTATTATTTGTAATTTTTGGAAGCTCCAAATATAAATCATATTGATCTTAATAAGGTCTTTAAGTCTTTAGTTGAACTGCCAAAACTCTGACTTTTCTACATTGCAGCCTACCATTTTATGAGATTATTTATTAGGAATGCTTTTTGCAGGTTCCTGCAGATCCCCGGCTTTTGTCCTTTGGTGCTTCCAATTGGAGTATTGTTGTCATTGACAAGACAGTGATCCTATTTGACCAGAGCTATCAGACCATTCTTCTCCTTCTCCACTTTGGTAAATCATTACTTGTTTTCTTTTACCAGATCAGTTAGCAAAAAATTATAGTTGTTCACTTTCTGTTGTGTTGAATCAAATAACTGTCTCACCGCATTTGGTGTTAAGACCTTAAAGAGCAAAATGTCCAAATCAGAATGAGTAGGTCAGAACTCAAAGAAAACTATTAAGCCTCACTATACTTTGTTTTTTTGTTGTTGTTTTTTTTCTTTTAGAAACGGATGTGGATACCATCGATGTTTGCCTTGAAGGACGATTTTTGGTGGTCTGTGAAAGAAATGGGAACCTTCATTTGATCTATGTTCCACATAAAAGAATCCTCTTTACCAGAGTATGGGAATTTGTATTTCTAATGTGGTTATTGAGTTAGAACATATTATATGTAATGGATTTACGTTAAATATCACCATCTAATTTGACAATGCAATATTTGTTTTTATATTTCTCATCTCAGTTTTTCTTTCTATGTTTTATCTCTGTGCTGCCTTGTGTTTGAAATTTGCAGGCTTTGGTTCAAAAACCAGCCAGTGAAGACAAGAAAACCTACCGCTATCTCATCCTAAATGAGGACCAGTCATCTTCTGGTAAAGTTTTTATACTACTTAGAGCAGAAACCCTAATAGACAGAGTATATTTCTTGTAATTTTGTTAATATTTTGGCACTAAGTGAAGTGAAATATATATCTAACTAGAAATCTCAAATCTTGTTTCTTGTGACAGGGATGTATCATGTCTTTCTTCTTATTAAGGATGGATTTTTCCACATTTCAAACCTTCCTTTGACAAAAATTGAGACAGGTATTGAATTTTTATGTTGGATTATATGCAGTGTTTATTTAAAGCCACTCTTTAAACACAGTAAACTATATTTTATCTTGTTACTATGAAAGCATGTGAAAATATGGACGTGGGAGCTTTGAAAGAGGTGAGCTAAAGCCCTTTTTCTCCGTTACGCTACAGGATTTTTTTTTAAACGACAGAAAAAAAACAATCTCTCTTTCCCATATGCAGCTCCAGAGTCTCATCAAGGTAGACTTTTGCTCTACTGAAGATTACCATGATGAGGGCTGCAGTACAGCAGTGACCTTCAGTCTTGGCCTTGAAATCAATCTAATTATTGGGGTCAGTGTGCAAAAGAAGTGTTTGATTTACTCACCGTATCTGTGCATTATCACTGGATTCATGCAAATAGAAGCAAAGTGAAATTTTTGAAAGTAAACCGTGAAATTCACTGTCATGTCAAAACTTGGCAGGGGGACAAAGAAAATATTGTGACTCACTGGAAGATGGATCCTCTTCAGGCAAAGTTGTGCTTTGCTCAGTCCATCAACAACAGCCTAATTCCTGGTAAGGCGATTGTTTTGCAGAGTCATGGTTTTTATTATAAAATTTTTAAATTGTAGGAAAGCCAGCACAGTGCCTTGCAAACGTATTTATATCCCTTGGGTCAGTAGGGTCCAAACGTTTTGTCACATGGATAAAAAGCTTCCAGTCTAAAGTACTAGTGGGCTGCAAACAGCAATATCGTTTAAGACAAAAAAATCTAATTGTGTGTATGTTTTTTTTTTGTTTTTTGTTTTTTAAATTCACCTGCTCAAAATTAGAGTAAACTAATTAATATTAATATTACCGTTATGGTCAATAACCAATATTTGCCCATATTATAAACATTTGCCTACCCTTTAACACTCATTGTTCAGTTGAAATCCAAACTTGAATCTAATAAGTAAGCTGTGGCAAGACTTAGAAATGCCCATTTAAGCTTTCCATCCAATCTAAAGAATTGGCAAACGCCTTCCTCTTTAGACAAACAAAGCTGGAAAAATGAAAATGCTGCTATTATGGCAGAAAAAGATGGTTCTACAAATATTGACCACCAGGGCCTAAATACCCGTTCATGTCTCTTGTTTGAGATTTTTAATTGTATCTGTGTAAAACCATGCATCATTCTCCTTCTTCTCAATAATGTACCATAGTGTATTTATCTGAACTATAAGTGCACACAAGAATATGCTGAAGTTTACGCTTAGAAAATATGGAAAAAGTTCAGTTTATGAATAAGTTTGCAAAGCATTGCAGTGTTTGGTCTGTCAATGTGAGGTGAAATGGTAATGAGCTTCATGTTCTTACCTTGTGTCTTATTTTTACAGGTGTCAGAAAGCTGGTAGTGGTGGAAAATCTGTTGTACATTTTGGACTCCGAGGTGAGTTTGATGTTAGAGGGTCTTTAACATTGGCTTCACACGCAGCAGATTGAATGTTTTACATGTACGTTGTAAATTTGCATCAGGATGTTCTGAGCGTTTGGGACCTGCATTTTTTTGTCATGATTCGCTGCTGGCCAGAGCTGGCCATTCACGACTTTGAACTAACCACGGAGTGTGGCTCTTCCTCCATGGTGATGTAAGTATGAGTCTGTCATAATTAAGTTGTGTTACTCTTATCTACACATAGAGATGTGTCTCTGAAGTCCGACTTATTGTTTGTGTGCATAATCTTGGCCAGTAAAGCAAATGTAAACCTGAACCTTTACACAAAGATGAATGTTTTCTATTGCTTGTTGCAGCCAAGACAAGAGCAGCATGAAGATGATTACTCTGACGAAGCAAGACAACAGTCAGGTCGCTGCACAATTCCCTCTGAACAAACTCGGAAAGCCAATTACTGACTGCTTTTCTGAAGATCTACTGCTTTTTACTTTTCAGATCAGCTCCCTTCAAATCAGATGTCTGCCCTCTATGAGTGTTTGCTACTCTCTCGATGTCTCCTCGGTCTCCTGTCTTGTCCAGATGAAAACAAACATGGTGAACAATCAAACCTTTTTCAGGCATAACATAGAGTATGCTGCCTTCTTATATCATATCTATCAACATTACAATGAATTTTCTTTCCATTTAGGATACAATTTATTTGGTTGAGGGGATCGGTGAGAACCCGGAGAGGTGAGACACTGTGCATTGTTTTCAAAAATGTCAGCCATTGCTTGCATGTTTTCGCAATGAAGTTTTATTTTTTAATTCTCTTTGCACATAGCCGAGGAGAGGCTGTCTCATCAGTTGTTGTCAGATGTTTCACTGAGGCTTTACCCGAGAACAGGTACCCAAGTGTTATCTGGGTGGACTGTGTGCCGTAACCCACAAGACTAATATTTGATTCACGTTTTTCTTTCCTGTTTCTAGGCTGAGCAGGCTTCTACACAAACACATGTTTGAGGAGGCTGAAAAGTTTGCGATTACGTTTGATCTTGATTTGGAGGTAAATGCATCTGTTTTGTAAATAAAAGTAACGTAACAGCAATTCTGCTGTTACATTACAGCTGAAGTGATCCTCAAACTATAGAGTTTCTCTGGAGTTTGAAGAGAAAAGTCTGGAAGACACATTTCAAATATCCTGAAACACGTTTCAAGATATTTGAAATATACATACGGTTGACTGTTGCTTGAAATTATAATATTTTTCCTTTCTTTGTTCAGTCGGAGTATTAGTAAAAGTAAATTTATTTAGAAATATGAAAATATATGGAGACACGTGGGTTTTTTAGTCTTACAAATGCAGTACTTAAAGTATTAGTGCCCTGCTCAATAACGAGTAAGTTTTATTCTTTTGAGAAAGGGTCTGTATTTAAGGTACTTTTACTTTTAATTCATTCAAGTTCTGATTGTTTTTTTGTTTGGGGGGGCTTTTTTATTGTGAACGCAATAATTGCAACAATATATGTAATGATTAAAATTTCAAGTTCATCCAATCCTACTTTTAAATGCAATGTTATGGGCTTATTTCCCACTGGAAACCTTGTTGGAGTGAATGTTATTTATGAAGTCTATAAATACTAAGAGTTTTTAATACAAGTCTGGAGAACTACTGGGTCATTCAGTCGGATAATTATGGAAATATCACCAGTTCAGCAGAACTGCTTTACCACAAGTAAGGTCAACCTTTTTCCTTGACCAGCTCAGACAAAAATCCTGTAGAAAACCTTTACGTTAAGTTGAAAAGAAGAGAATAGATGAGAGGAATGGATGCTCAGAGTTCCAATCCTCCTTGATGCAGGAAAGGACTAATAGTTTTCCTGCTTACAGAAGAAGGTTTTTGCTTTGGTTTGTATGTTGCTCTTATGAAGGTGGTTGTGGGCTGATGGTTTTATTTGTGTGCAGCTTGTTTACAAAGTGAAGCTTGACTTTGTGCTGGAGCAGCTGGCCTCGGCGTCAGTGGGTGGATATGGACAGGAAGTCTGGTCTGAACTCGTAGATGAGGCCAAGACAAACCTGATGAAAATCACAGTACGTTTTATTTTTTTACTCTGGTTTCTATCTAGATTATTGCAATATATGAATGCTCATGCTAACACAGGCTGCATCTTTTTCTGCAGGATGAGCAGTATGTGGTGGACTATTGCCTCAAAGCTCCGTGGCCGACCTTTGACACCGCAGAGAAGATGCTAAACCACGCTGCCTCTCGATACGCCTCCTTACAGATCCAAGAGGCCTTGGCTCGACTGGCAACGTTCTGTAGCCTGCATGGCTTGGAAAACTTCAAGTAAAATCAATATCTTATTGCTTATCTCTTACGTTTTGTTATTAAGTATGCGTTTTATTTTGTGGACGGTTTGTTGCATATTTCCTCCGTGTTATTTAGTGTCCTGCTCTGTCACCCGCAGCGGGATCGCGTGGATTGAGTTTCTGAACAGCACCGACATTCTGGGAGATGTTCTGACCCACCTGAGAGAGGGAGACATGAGGGGCGCTCAGCTCCTGTGGCTGAGATACGAGGTAACATGAATAATTCGGACAGGCTTTGTTCACACATCAACAGCAGTACTCTTAAAGCTGCACTTCTGAAATACTTTCGAGACATTTATGTGGACTTGATGTGTGATTCTGCAGGGACAGATCGCTCTGGAGTTTGAGGAGAAGAGTCTGGAAGCAGTTCTCGGTGCCATCCCGGAGGACCTGCCGTCCCAAGACCTCTGTCCTTGGTTTAGGACAGTTTTTGTCCCTTTTGTGAGGAGAATCCTTCCCAGAGGACAGGTGGAATGACTTCACTTTCAAATAAAAACTGTGCCTTCCTTACTGTATGAAGCTTATTTAAGTTCATTAATCTTTTTTGTAGAGAATCCTGGCTAAATGGCTCGAGCTGAAAGCAAGAAATCTGGAGTTAACTGAAAAGGTAAATTAGATGATCAATTTTTTTTATTAAATAATGATTACTGTGACATATTGTTAGATTTTTGGTGTGTCTTTGGTTATGAATTATTGCAGTAGCATATTTAGACACTGTGTAGAAATTTGTTCAGATTTCTTTAGTTAATGGTATGAAAAAAGTGGCTTATATTATGGATTAATTGTGATGAATTTAATATTTCTTCAGGGGTCTTGGCCTCAGAATGGGCTGGATTTGGCCATTATTGGGCTTCCCTCTTTATGGACCTGGATGAAATCCATTGTAAGAGACATTTTATTGTATTTTCTTCACCCTGATATACAAATTTATGGAATACAGTTGAATTTTATTTTTCTGCTAACTGTGTCTCTGAAGGATGATAATGATGGTGCAAATGAGCTGCAGAGCCTCAAATCTCTTGTGTCCAACCTCCGTCAGCTGCTGGACCTTCACCAGAAGTACAGCTGCAGACTGTCGCTCTCAGTCTTTGAAAAGGTTTGTTTGTTGTTGTTAAGCTCTGTCTAGGCTTAACAATGCATTATATCCTTAGTCGCTAGTAAAGTCACGGCTCAGTTTGAACAGGGTTCAGTGGCAGTCTGAAAAACACAGAAATTTCATAGAAGTATTTTCCAGGTCTAGATAAGTTTGGATAAAGAAAATAAGTGTGGCAAAATATCTGTATTTCCAGTTTTTATTCCTTATCACATGTGTTTAGGGCTGTTTCCTTGCTTCTTTGCTTTGTTTTCTAATTTATTCGTCCCGTCATTGTGTTCTTCTTTCCTTTGTCCTTTTGTCCTTCCTGCGTTCCATGTACCTAAATTTAATTCCATATAATTAAGACTGATAGATGTAAATCACTTTGTTTCTTAAGTTTTGTAAATTCTTTAATAATGTTTTTCTGCGTTACTCAGTTGCTGCATATATTACATGTCATTTATGAGGGTTTTTTTCCTATTAACAGGGAAGCAGGTTGAGTGTGGCGTTCTTCATGCTGGACAAAGTTCCAGCTCCAGAGCTGATTGCCGCCACAGTGGAAACCAGCGTTCGGCCGTACGCCGAGGAGCACACGCTTCCTTTCGATGAGTTACTGCTGCAGTACATCAAGGTAAAATGCCTCTACCAATAAATACCATTTAAACGAAGATTAAATATAACTAAACAGACACATTAAATGGATGTACTAACTAAAACAATACAACGTTTACGTAATAAATGTAAAGCCTTATTTAAATACTTGAATTATTTAAAATCACATCAATTCTCCAGTGTCATATTTATTTATGATCCTTTTCTGCTGCATATATTCAAATTACATTTTACTCAGACAAAGCGTCATCACAGCTGAAAAATGTCCTTTCATATTTGACAATGCAAAGAACTTTTTTAACATTAATCCACACTCTTTTTCTTTTAATTTATTTTTTTTTTATCAAATACATTTAGAAATTCAAAGCAGTGTAAACAGAGTCTGGAATTTGCTTTCATCATTTTCCAGGTCTGAATAAGTAGAGAAAGGAGATAGTTAAGTATGCGAAAATGTATGATTTAATTTACTTGTTCAATTTTCTAAAAGTTTTCTATTGTTTAATAAATGCTGTGGTTTTCTATTGACTTATGTTACACGGCTCAATTTCAATTTAATTCAGTTTGTTTATAGAACCCCAATTCACAACACGTCATCTCTAGGCCTTTAAAAAAAGAAAAAAGTCATATTTGCTTAATTATTCATCTTTGAGTTTACATTTTATCCATTTGTGTTTTGGTTTATAACTTACTGACTGATTTCACATTCTTATTTTCCTCTCATTCATAACAACTATAAATCTGTTGATCGGTTGATCTGCAATTTTACAGTCGAAGTTAGATGTGCACCTAACAAATCTAACCTCGCAGACCAAGCACTGCCATTTTCTGAGATGGTACAAGCAAAAAAATAAAGTAATAAAGTCCACAAACTTTTCCTTTTTAGACTAAGAGACTTCATTACTCATTTGATTATGCCAAAAGTTCTACATTTTGAAATAGAGATAATCTAAATTCGTCCAATTTTCATAAAATCACTGGCCAAACACCACAGCATTAATCAGATGATAATTTCAGCATTGTGTTATTTCAGTATTTGTGGAACCTTAAGACAAAAAGTCTCCAGTATTATTCCATCTGGTTCAAAGGTGAATCTTTGTATTGAAATATCCATCACTTTATAAATACAAAAACAAAAAAATCCAGATTTGAATCATGAAATTTATTAACGTTTTGTAGAAGCAAATATATAGTAACTATAGTAACCAAAGCTAAATGTTTCTATTGTCATTAAATGCACTCTCTGTTGTGTTTTTCTCCAGGATCTGCTGGAACGCTGCAGTTCTCAGACCACAACCCTTTTCACTGGATGGGAAGGCAAAGCAGTGGCTGTGCTCAGCTGCATGACTGACACTGATGTGAGTTAAATATATCATATTCATCATAATACACATCTAACTTCATTATATTACATGGAAGAAAATCAGCCCTGCAGCAGCAAAAACGAATACAGACAGAAGAAAGTCTGAAGTTGTAAAATCTGCTCCCAGCTGAAGGTGGATGCCGTGTTGGAGATC
Organism: Girardinus metallicus; assembly: GCA_903067095.1. NCBI lineage: Eukaryota > Metazoa > Chordata > Actinopteri > Cyprinodontiformes > Poeciliidae > Girardinus > Girardinus metallicus. The sequence goes on along the minus strand of CAEGAE010011160.1, from coordinate 16,727 downwards.
ATGCAGAAAGCTGTGGTACCCTGGAGCAATGTGGTGGAGAGACTTGTGCAGCAATACCTGGAGATGGATGGACCAAAGTGCGTTTGTAAAACCCTCACTTCTAAACATTTTTCTCAAAATAAAATCACCAATAAATTGATATTCAACCGTTTTTTTTTTTGTTTGTTTGTTTGTTTGTTTTTCAGACAGGAGCTTCTGAAGGAGAGCTACCGCCTGATGGAGATTCGGAAGCTTCTCCGTGGCTACGGCATCCGCAATTTCAACCTCTCCAACAGCACTCAAGCTCTGGTAATAACAGATTGATTAATATTACGAGGCGTGCGTCCTCTGCTTCATACCACCAATAAGCAACTGCTGTTTATTGACTTGTTTTCTACAGTCACTGATTCGATACATCCTGAAGCAAGACTTGCCCATGTCTTTAGAGGACTCCCTGACATTAGCAGCAGCATACAAGCTGCCGACAACACAGATAAATTATCTGTATCTCACCCAGTTGATAGGCCAAGGCAAGGTGAGCTAAAACACAAGTTTTTTTTTTTTATCTGTGTGTGTGTGTGTGTGGAGTTTGGATAAAGTCTCATGTGCTCCTTTCAGACCGAGGAAGTCCTGACTGTCCTCAAGAGGCTGTCTTCTGCAGAGGCGGAGTGTGTGATTGAGCGTCTCACGTCGTGGGCTCGGCTGCAGCTGGAGGATAAAGTCCACATATCTGATGAGGTGAGAGGAGGAGAGGTGTTACGCATTTACTTTTGATTAATATTCCATCTATATTTATGAGAGGCTTTGATTGGCTGTTTAAAATGATCCATAAACAGTACGTGTACGGCTGATGGACAAACGCTCCCTTTAAACATGGGAAAAATCTTAAATAGAAAGACATTAAAAAAACCTTACAATATGCATATGCTCACTGTTTTCGTTAAATTAACTCAGTTTTTTGTTTTCCTGTCATTACCAGCACAAGAAACACCAGATGGCCGTAGCTCAGGTGATGGTGGAGGCTCTAAAATATCTGCATTTTATTCAGAAACGTAAGTGTTACAGAAAATGTCATTTAGATACACTTGCATCTAAAAGAAAATTGATTATATTGAATAAGTTGAAGACATTTAGATTCAGTGCACAAAGCGTGAAGTGTTTCAAACATTTATTCCTTGTAATTTTGTTGATTATGGATCACAGATAACAAATGCCTTTATACCTAAGTATATATATATCAATATTCAATATGATGGTCACATGATTAAACAGAAGTTCTGTAGACTTGGCAGCCATAATGGAGGATCCTGTTTTAACTCGTAGATCCAAGCTGCTCTTCATACTTCAATCCACCAGATGCCTCTAAAGAGGACTTTACTGAAAACTTCCAGCCATTTGAATTTTTTCTAAACAAGTTTGAAATGCTTCAGAATCTGTTTTCTGGATATTTTAGGTTCCAACAGTTTCAGAGATCTGCAACATGCACACAAAGGTTGCTATAAATTGACAAACTACCCAGACTTAATGGCAGTTTTTCTTCTTTTTGTTCTTTGCAGATGATGCTCTTAAAAGCATAGAGTGTGACTCCAACCTCATCATGTTCAAGGCGATCGCCCACCTGCAGGTGACACTCCTTATTTGGTGTATTTCTTAATTCAATTTTAACTTTTAAGTTGTAATCTGCTGCCTCTCTACCTGCTTCCTCAGGAGGATTTTGATGTTTTCTTCACCCCTTCCAACTATGAAGATCCAAACATCAGAAAACAAATCCAGGATCATCACATCACAGCGTACGAAAACACACGAGCTCGCCGTTCATCAAAGGGGGAGGCTTTGTCGGCTCCGGTTGTGGCGAATGATCCCGACGGGAAGACCAAGACCATCTCCACAGAAGCTGGGTTACGGCGGCTCGGGCGGCAGCTTCAGCGCACCGAGCAGGAACTGTGGTCTGACCTCGGCCTGCGGGCGCTGAGGGTGGGGAAGGTGGAGAAGGCCCTGAAGATCCTCAGGTTGGGATGTCAGAAGGCTTTCCTGCGGATGATCAAACTCTGTTAGTGTATAGTGAAGATCTCGTAATATTAATGTTTGTTTTTTGTTTGTATCTTCAGTGAGTTGTATGAGCACCACTCCAACAGCAACACGGGGAAAGTTTTGTTCACCGCTGCCAAGACTTTGTGCCAGATGCTGCAGGCGGATGTTCCCATGGTGATTCCTGAAGGCATGGATTTGCCTGCAGTCATCCACAATCTGGCCTGCCAAGCCATCACTTTGTGCAGCTCTGGTAAAAACTGAATATACATTTTTCCTACTATTCAACAGACTTTTAATTTTGGAAATATTAGTCTTTATTCTCACTGGAGCTGAATTTTATGTCACTTTCTGCATAACATGCATTCATTGTTTATCTCCTTTTTGAGAGAGATAAACAATGTGTGTGTGTTCAGATGCATATTTATGCTGTAAATGGCGTTAGTACAAAAAAAAATCCTTTAGTAAATTTGAAATACATCATGGTTTATGATTATTTTCTGTTTTTGATTTTATGTTTCAAATTCCCAGAGGATAAATAAATAATTTGTTCCAGATTTGCTGCTGGACTGCCTGGAGCTTTGCAAGTGCACGCGGATCGCCATGGATGTGTATCACCAGTGCCAACTATCAGACGACTACGGTTTCATCGCAAAGGTCAGCATTGTTGCTAGATACAGTGGCCTGCAGAAATATTCATAATCCTGGAACCTTTTCACACTTTGACATGTTACAACCACAAACTTCAATGCGTTTGTTGGGATTTTATGTAGCATAGACTAACATAAGCATAATTGTGCTGAAGATGAATGTTCCAAGTTAATTTTGCAAATAAAAATCTGAATAGTGTGGGAGATCCATGTGAGATTCGAAGACTTTGAATACTTTTGGAAGTTACTATTCTTAGATAATTCAATTTGCTAAATTTGCCCTCGTATGTGGGCAGTATTTTAAAGCCACTCTGGTTTATCACAAATAAGTTAATGTGAATACCTTTACATTCACATTTGGGTTTGGGTTTCTTTATGAAAACAACGAAATAATCAGGAAGTTCATTGAAGTGCTTTCAACTGATTAATCTAATTTTGCGATGTTGCAGGACTCGAGTTTGGAGGCAGAAAAAGATTCATATTCTCAATGGAGCTTTCAGGATGTTTTTAATGAAGACTGCATTGTTTTGGATCCGGTGTCAGTTCTTCCTGTACAGTATGAAATCACAAACTGCCTGTTGCCTATTTCCCAGGGTAAAAAAAAAAAAAAAAAAAATCACGTTTATCTCCTAGCATAGTTTTGCTCTGACTGCGGCTCTGATATGTTGTTATTCTTGCAGACACTAAGCTATTTCCGTTGGATTGTTCCTGTTTGTCACATTGCTCATTTGAAGATGGTAGGTGTTTTTCTTAATTAATCTTTGTTTATTTCCCCTCCCTAAAATAATTACATTAACCTTGACTCTAACTTGACCTGTTTAAAGGTTCAAACTACCTGCAGACCCTCCTCGGCCCGCTGACCAACATGCTGCAGATGCTGCAGGAGTGCAGTCAGCTGGAGTTGGCTCTCAGAGAGCTGGTCAACTCCTATGGTAGCTGTCTTCAGCATGTCACCTCGAATGTTATGAACACAGAGCTAAGTGTGCAGGTAGGACTGACCTGTGCTGTGTTTCTTGCATAACTGTCCCATTTTTCTGTGTTTTGAAACTAAATGACTTTTTGAGTTCCATAGTTTTCCATCAGATTTTAGAGTCTTAAGGGCTTTAAAGCATTTAATTAGGGTGAAACTTCCCACTTAAAATATAACCACCAATTGTTCTCCAAGTCAGGCTCTACCAGCAAATATAGATTCCCCCCCCCCTTACAATAAAGCATGATAGTAGTTCATATTTCTCATCAATTTGGTTGTCACTTGTTTCTGTTAGCAGGATTTGGAACAATAAAAAACAATAATGATTGTAAAAGATGATGATCGTCCCTGAAAGCTCGATAATATCTATTAAATTCATTTAACCAATTACATTATAATAGAAATATGAGCTGCAGACTCAAAAATGTGTATTTTTTGTGGCGTTTATTACTACAATGTTTTTAAATTTATCTCAGCTTTAAATATTTTACCACATACAATCACACTATCATTCAGCCCTGCTTAGAGTGAGCATGTTATAATTATGACGTGATAGTTCATCCATAGAGGTTCAAGAGATTTTTTTCTATTTGATTTGATATATTTATTTCAAACAGATTTTTAAAAATAAGAAAAAAGCAATCAGTAGGACAGAGAAAACATGTGAATATATAACAGTAAAATTATGTAAGTTTCTAGACTTGATACATGTACTACAATGCCATTCTTCAAACAACGAAATGTTACATTCTCATCCATTTTACCTTCTACAAATTATTCTCTTTTATTTGTGATGTTGAGATAAATACAGGGCATTATTCGCATAGTTAAAAGAGTTACTTGAACTGTATTCATTCTCAGCTTTACGATACCCACGATCTTAAGAAGTACAACGTGTGCCTGAATGATGTCAGAAAAGCAACAGTATCCACTCTGAATGCTGTGGCTGTTGGCCTTTTGAACAAGGTGAGCGTGCTACGTTTGTTTTCCTGAAATTGTAGTTTGAAATATTCAGTATTTTAGGGCGTTTTATGTTCACAATATATTTTCCTTCTTTGGGCTTCAGGTGTTCAACTGGAGAGTGGTTGATTGTGATTTGGCGATTGGTCTTTGTACACTCCTACCCAAAGCAGAAGTCTACAAAATATTGTGGAAAGTCATAGACAACACCTGGCAAAACTATGACAAAATCCTGGTAGGCAGGATTACCAAACACCTTTGGTTAATTGTGTCCCTGGTGTCTACAGAAAGTGTGTGTGTGTGTGTGTGTGTTGGTTATTCCAGGCGGTGGCGAAGATTGGGGCCAATCTCTGCAGTTTATATAAAGAACCAGAGGAACAGAAGAAGTTTCTGTCAGTCATCACCGACGCAGAGTGGGGAGTCAAGCTTGGAAAATTAGAGGTAATGCGGTTCTTCCTCCACTTCCTTCTTATAAGACAAATCATGTTCTTATGCGTCTTCCTCTGCCTCAGATCTCCATCCAGCCGGTGTTTCGTCAGCGTCCGGAGTTGAAGAGCTGTCTGATCCCTGAAATGGTGAAGAACAGGAAGATCACCCCCGATATTATCCTCCAGTATTGCAGGTGAGACGCCCACCTCCTCTCATCATGTTTAATTGGCCTTCAAAAGCTACCATTTATTTTTTATTTATTCATTACTGTTTGGGTCCCTCTGTCTAAGAAATGACCCCTTTGTGTCGCTGCAGTACTTTTGGTCTGGACCGTGATCGTGTGATCAACCAGTACATCTCCACCTTGCTGCTGCTGCAAGAGGACGACGGCGGCAGCGCGGGTGCAGCGGGCTCAGGCCTGGATGAGGAGCAGCCGCTGTGTGATGAGGAGGCTTTGGAACGGATCCTGCAGATCATCCCCATGCTGAGCAGCCCCAGCGAGCTCACCGCCAGTCTCTGCGCTGCCCTGTTTAAGGTAACAATGCTGCACTCAACTGTGTTTTAAGACATTGCAGTTTCTCACTTGAAACTATTTTAATAAGCCACTACATGCACAAGAAGTCCTCTTTTTGAACAAGAAAGATCTTTTTTTTTTCATAGTTTGTCGGAGATAAAACAAAATTTCTACGTCTTTCAAACAGCTCAGCCCGTACAACTACGAGCGGATTGAAGTGGTGCTGAAGATCATACAGGTTGCAGATGAGTATGTGGCCACATTTTCTCTCAGTCAGGTGAAAGCAAAGACTCTCTTTCATCTTATAATTTAAAGCCGATTTTCCTTTGGGATCAGGAGTTTTAAATGTGACCATTTTATTTCATTTCAAAGGCGATGGGCCTCCTTCAGCACCTGAAGTCCTACAAGAGAGTTTCTCCTCCCTCGGATGTGGAGAACACGTATCTTCTGGAAAACGGTCTTATGCCCAACCCCTTGTCCAGCAGAAGGCTGCCTTTCCACCTGCTCATGCAGACCAAACACTTCTGGAAAATTATCTGTGAGCTGACCTCCTCACCCTCTATTTTAATTACTTTACCTCACTAAAAACCATGAGTAGTTTAAGCTTAACTCCCAACTGAAGGGGAAATGAAGCTGCGTTTATCATCTATTTTGTGGTATTTAAATCCTTAGTTAGGAAAGGTCTGAATAGATTCTCTGCAGGTAAATTATGACTCTTCTGTGTGTTTTTTGTAAATTAGGTGTTTTTCTGCTTACAGCTCCTGAGCTGAGTGAGGAAACGTTCCCAACTCTCCTACTGATCAGCAAACTGATGAAGGTTGGTTTCCATCTAGTTTAACTGAAAACAATCCATCCATCAGTTATTCATCCCTCCATTTGGGAATTATTCAAAAGCAAAAACAAAATGATTTGTTCATTCTTTTTTTATTTGATCTATTTATTTCTCTATTCATTTCAGATTTTCCTCCCTTCTGTTTATCTTTTTGTTTTCCTTCCATCCAGTCAACCATGTTTTTGCAATAATCAAATTGCCCATTGTTTTATCTATTTATCCATTAATTTGTAATCCATACCTGTGTTTGTTCCTCCGTTCATTCATTTGTTTAGACTGATTGTTATAGATAAATCTGCCATTATATCACAGTGAACTTTGGTATTTATACTACAGCAAATGGGCTAAAATCCCTGAAACCTCTTTAGTGAAACAATAAAAGGAATGAATCTTGACATAAAATATGAAAATAAACCCCATAAATAAAGTAGCCCTCCCTCTTTTTTCCAGGTGAGCCTTGATAAGCTTTACATGTCAGCAGCAAACCACGTGTTTGAGAAGAAAATGAAGCCTTTAATCTTGGAGCAAAGGAAAAAGGCTCAAGGACACGGCTACAATAAGGAGACTTTGAAGGTGGCCAAGACCATGATGAAATACATTCAGTGCATCCAGAGCCTGGAGTGGGCTGCAGCCACAGCGCATAAGATCACACAGGAACTGCCACCAGGTCTGACCTGCTGCTACACTCGACTGCACAGTTTGGTTGCACAGGCGTCTAATTGTTACCTGCTTCTCTGAAGGCTTGGAGAAGACGCAGTCTCTTCGCTACTGCCTGGGTCTTGGAGAAGCGTGGCTCAAAGATCCAAATCTAGAGGTCTGTGTTGCTGTTTTTACCTGCAGCTATATTTATGATCACATTCATGATGTCTCCTCGCTTCATGAATGTAAACATAGTTTCTTAATCTCTCCTTAACTAGAATCATGTGCTTTGGTCAGATCAGAGTTTGCTATAAAATGATTGAATATATCAAGAGACATTCCACTGATGAGTTTGATGTAGGATCTGTAACGCTGCTTTCGGACATGTTCCAAGCGCACAGCATCATAACATATTTGATATACCAAAAGATGTTAAGTCTACCCCTGATGAAATCTACAAGGGTTCAACACGAGTCTTTCATATGTTTGTTTTGTGTGCATTTCTTTCTTACTGGGCTGTTTATGTAGATACTGCTGAGCAGCTCCTGGCCCTGTGATCCTGAGCTGAGTGAGGATTTCCACCCATTTCATTTTAATTACCCACAGACCTCTAATTATTCAAATCTGCTGAGATGTGTCTCTGGTGAAATTTAATCTACATCTCAGAACTTGAAAGCTGAAATTTTCTAACATTTCAGCATTACTCTCTCTCTCTGTCCCTCTCTCTCTCTCTCTTTCTCCCCCCATTTCCATGGAGATGCTGAAAACAGAAGTCATCACTTCCTTTTCATTAAGCTTTTTTTACCCTCTAAGGCTAACAGATTTTATCAATGCATTTTAATTCAAACTGTGTAAAACATTGTGGTATTCATAATGGGCGGTTGAGTTTATTTTTGTCCCTGCAAACAAAAATCAGAACTGCTGTCATGTAATTTAAAGTTTAGAGGAAGCAGGAAATTGATGAAGCGCTAAAATGCAGTGGGAACACACCTCTGAAGATGCATTTCTCCTTACACTCCAACCTGGTGAAATGTTTTTGGAGAAGATGAAATCACCATTTGTGCCCTCTGTGATTTCTGCAATGCAATTTTCTTTTTTCATCATTTGATAAATTGAGTCAACTTAAAATGTTTTCCAGTAAGATTATTCGGCTGCACTAACGTGCATGTATTTATTTCTTCTAAGCATTTTTTTTTACGTCTTTACACTGTAAAAACACAAAATCTTCCCAAGTAATTTTGGTGTAGCTTTTAGTGCAAATATCTTAGTACACCTGAAATAGGACAGACTAACTTAAAAGTAACTTTTCGACAAGATATAGGACCTTGTTTTAAGTTAATATTGATGAAAACTACTTGTTCTGTTGAATTAACTTGTAACTTATAAAATATCTTGTTATAAGTTAAATAATCTGCCAATGGAACTAGTACTTTTTCATCAATATTAAGGAATTATTGACTTAAAATAAGGTCCTGTAGCTTGCTAAAACTTACTTGCAAGTTAGTTTGTTCAAGTTCAAGTTTGCTAAGATATTTGGACTAGAAGCTAGACCAAAATCACTTGGTAAGATTTTGTGTTTTTGCTGTGTATGTGTGCTGCACCAACAGGTTTGTCTCCGTCTGCATTCAGAAACGTTCTCACCGATCAGTGTTGGGTTCTCTCACAGGAGGCTGCCCGGGCCCGAGGGGAGACCTTCCTGTCGAAGCTGAAGCTGCAGTTTCAGCGTTCTGCCACAGAGAACATGCTGATCAGCAGTCAGCTGAGCAGCCCAGAGCTCCTGAAGCTGAGCGGCCTGCCCGCCAGGCTCATCATGGCTCTCTACGAACACAGCAGCGTGGAGCAGCGCTACAGAGAGACCGGAGGTCAAACCTTTCCTGGTGAGCCACAGTGTTAATTTACCCAATTTTTGTTTTTATGTTTTTTTTTTTTTTTTTTTTATTGATTTACTACAATGGTTTTCTTCTTCTTTTTTTTTTAAATATGTCTCAGACATACATGGTGCCGTGAGGGAAATCGCCACAATCAACAATGTGGATCTTGGGAAAATCCGCAACATGCTGTTAGAAAAATGGATCTGCAAAACAGGCCCAGCTGTTACCAAGGTCTGCAACATTTTCTTTTTTCTCCACGATAACCAACAATTTGTATTGATTCAAATCAAATTAATGTTTTCTGTTTCACTTACTGTTTTGCTTATTTTTACCCCAATTAAAGGAAATAGGAAATCAGGATTGTGTGACCAACATCGAGGAGGATCCAGACTTATTGAGGTAATTATCACAGCTGCGCTCCTGTAGCATTGACCTTTACTAAAAGTAGCCATAGAGCTATAAATCAGTGTTGCACAATTTCACTGTTAGGGAGTACAAGTATTACTTTAATATATGCACAAATGTAGACATAAAATTTACATTAATTCAAGTTCATGGTTCACCTAGGTATTCTGAACAATGTACTCCAGTATGAACAAGTTCTTGTTCATTCATCATTTCCCAAAGAGATAAAGTCCTTTAGCTTATCCAGACCATCATATCATAGACCAGCTAACAGATTAGGTCAGCTTGATGCATTTTATTTCCCCTCCTTTTCGCTTTGCTTGATCCCCAAATAAAATTGCACTCATTTAAAAAATTTCCTGCTATAGCTTTTAGAAAGCAAAGTTAGAAGAGGCAGAATGCATAAAGCAGAAGCTTCATTTCTTTGCCCTGCTCATGAACATCCTCCTCTAAACAATGGTTTAAAAACTACAATGATGCAAATACAATCTGAATATATTTACCCTATTCTACAGATTATCAAATGGTTGATATAGCGCATGCAGTAATGAAGAGCTTGGACACCTTTTCTTTTGTTTACCGTCCTGCAGGGCAGTCTACATGCTGCAGTCCTACCCTGTGGATGATGCGATCCATCTGCTGAGCCCTATTCTTTTTGCTGAAACCTGGGTTTGTCTGAAAAACTTTATTTTTGACTCGAGAAAGATTTTCCTGTGAAAGTGGCTGATGTCTGCCTTTAAGCTGGACGAACTGATTAATCATCTTTAGCCTTCCTCAAAATTATGCAAAATGCAGCTGCTCCTCTTTTTTCTAATCTGAATTATAACTTTTGAAATACTTTTCCCCCTCTGTTCAGCATCTTGGAGCTGTGAGGAATTGTTTCTGAATGTTGTGTATGAATAAAATTAGCCTTTACTTTAAAACCGCTTCCTGCAGCCTCTCAGCACTTCTGGTCCTCGTCTGACTTTCTGCCACCGAACTCGAGTTCTGCTCTGCCTCATCCGCCTCGCCGACGCAGAGACTCTGGAGGCTCAGCTGCAGATCCCAAGGAGCAAATTTAAGTGAGAGGCCAGGAAATGTGCAAACAGCAGTTCATGCTAACTCATCAGAGGATGAGTTGGCATGAACGTTTTGTTTGTATCTTCTCATGCAGATGTTATCTGAAGTCTTACATCTTCGTGTCTCAGCTGGAGGCATTAAATATCCCCTACACCGTTCAGTCCTTCCTCAGCAGCCCAAAGGACGGCTTGGTTAAAGGCCTGTGGAAGAACCACAGTCATGAGCCACAGGTACATGCTGGCAGAAAGCTTTAGATCCACAAAGTTCTACTATATTTCATGAAGCGGTTGTTGTTGTTGCAGGCTGTGCGTCTGGTAGCTGACTTGTGTCTGGAGTACCAGGTGTACGACCCTCAGCTGTGGAACAGTCTGCTTCAGAAGCTGCTGGGCTTCAATTTGGTGAGGGCTCCTGCACCAGAGTCTCTACCTTTACCAAACAATACAAATTTCTGTTCTTAAAAAAAATAAAGTGCTGTTAAATGTTTTTAAGGGAAAATAATCAAATGTTGGTATGTTAAAACTTCATTGTGTGTGCATCTGCTTCTTGCAGATCAGCCACCTCCAGACGGTGCTGGAAGCGATTGTGGCTGTGCCAACTTTATGGGAGGTATTACTGCAGTTAGTCTATTTCTGTTTCCATGTCAAAAATAATAAAAATACCACTCCTAATTATGGTTCACCTATTCAAAACAAACAAGCAACAACAAAAATAACCAAGCCCGTTACTACCTGCAACATGGCAGACGTCATTCCCACCAGCGTATGTCCTGTTGAAGAAGACGTGGAGCCAAAGACAAAACGGAAAAAAACTCTTTAATAAAAACCACAACAATAGGAGATGCAGTTTTAACAAAGATGGGCTTCAGATTATTTGTTTTATTTCCAGATTTCCAGTTTCTCCAGGACTTGGAGGAGTATGATCCTGGCACCTTTTGTCTCAGGTATGACATGTAAAGCACTAAAGCAGATTACCTCATGGCACAGGAATACGACCTAGAATTATTGTGAGATTTTGAAGAAGAAAAAAAAAAGAACAATTCTTCTAATTTACACTTTGTTTAAAATTGGCACCCTTTTTACTATCCCACAAATCTTAGTTTCAATAAAACCTTCCTTAAAAACTTATGAACAGCTTTTTGCATGTTTCCATGTTTCATGATTAGATTCTTAATTAAAAAAAAACTGCTAGAGTCATGAATAATTATGGGACAAACTGTGCAATATCTTGTTTGTATTAATATTTGTACTAAAAATTCTCAGTACGTAAGATAAAATAACTTCAGGTTCCACCCAAACTGAGTCATGGAATGAAACGGTGTTGCTCATATCCCATATATTAACATAAAAGCAAATTACTAAGATGTGCGCGTCACCATCAGATATATCTGAAAGAAAATAAAAACTAAAAGTGCATTTCACATAAACCCTCCTGATACATTGTGTTAAGACATCCACTGCCTGCTACAGCCCTAAAACAAACGCACCCTGGTCATTTGTACGAAACCTTAAGATGTGAAGGAGAAAATACTTTAACTACAGCAAAGGGATCCTCATGTTTAATTATTCAGGAGAAAACCATTTATCCCAGAGTTCCCAGACCGTCTTAATTTATTCATATCTACACTTATAGACGTTCCAACTTTGTTCCCAGTGGGGACCGATAGTCACTCCTGCAGGGCGCGACACTAAATTACCTTAAAGCCTCAGCGTATTAACCAGTCAGGAAGCAAAAACTTAACATTTCTGAAGAAAACCTACCAAACAAAAGGTTTGACCATTAAAAAGAAAAGATGAGGAAAAAAGCAGAAAAAGACAGCAACTGTCAATGAAAGCTCTGCCTTTTTCATTCGGTGATCTTGGTTTTTATATGAGCAGATAAGCATGATTAACAGACAGAGAAACATGAGAGAGGAAGGCAGAGCCTCTGAGCAGAGGGAAGAGATGTCGATTCCCCGATCCGTTGCTCGCCTTAAGTGGAGTTCCTTTCCTCTTCTCCTGGCTGTATCCTACTTCCACCCGTCTCCTTGGATACTTGCTTGATCTTGACTGGTGCCAGACAAATCTCCATCTTGGAGCGTCTTTTCATATCGGCCGACCTCTGGGCCTTCACCTTCCTTCAGCAGCAAAAGCTGGTAGTGGCTGGCTTCTTTTAAATTCTCACACTTATGTTTCATGAGACATTAAAAAACAAAACCCGCTCTTCATTGTCTGATGTGTTAAAATATTTTACATACATTTGCTGAGTTTTGGTCTTGTTTTTTTAGAAACACAGATGCATATTTTCCTTATTGAAATGGTGAGCATTTATCTTGATTGTTCCTGAATTGTTTTGTGTTTTTGTCTCGGTAACAGCCTCGGTTCCTTTGAGCCCGGACCAACAAGCAATGCTCTACAGGACTTTTGTTCTCCTGCTCAAGTAGGTTTTTCTACTGCTGACTCTGAAGGAGTGATGTGGGGGTTTAAGTCAAAATCTTAAATGTGTGGGAGGCATTTGTTTCCTGCCTACTCCGGTAATAACTGCAGATGTTCTCAGATCAGCTTCTATCAGCCTCCCACGTCTACAGAACAACATTTTTGTTCATTATATTTGCAAAATAGTTCAAATTCAGTCGGATTGTATTGAGGATGAAAATTTGTAAGCGAATTTGGGCCTGTACTTTGACTGGGCCGTTCCAACTCGTGAATATGAATAGATGTGAAGTGGAGGCTTTAGACCTTTTATTTGACACAAACTCCAACTGCAACTCGAAAATGATTGACTGACACAGCAGCACGAGAGGTTGATGCAGATGGACACTTTTTAAGATTTTTAGAGAAGTATTTCCTTTGGCAGATTAAAATCTTTATAGCGTGAACAATTTTTCTTTCACTAACCAGTTTGTCCTTTGTTTTTTGTTTTGTTGGGGATTGCTTCAATTGTAACTTCATGGTGACAGATCAGACATCCAGTAACTTACTTGAGAGCAGACTTGGCCGCAGCTCTTAATTCAACTGGGCTAAATGCAGGAAGTTGTTTTGAAAAACAAAACACATATCCTGTCTCTGAGCGTAGTCAGCCCAAACAAATGAGAAAACTTCATGTTTTATTTTTTAATAAGGCAAAACTCAGAGGTGTTTTAGATCTGCCAGAATTTATAGAGCTCTTTTCTAATGAATAAAAATATTGTTAAACATTTAAAACTAATATTATCTATTTAGCATTTTTAATTTAAAGGGGCTCCTTAGTACTGTCAATTTAGTAATTTTGGCCCATTTCTACTCATAACCATTTTGTCTGTATGTTCATCTAATATTCTGCACTTTTCTAATTAGCCTTTAACTGCATTACCTTTTGCCTGTTTTTGACACGTGTTTAACTCACTGGACGCATCGGTACTCTAGCTGTACATTTTTATTTTATTTTTATTTTCTGTAGGTGTCCTTTCCTCTTGAATCTGGACTTGATAGGAATTGCAAACCGGTTTGCACAGTTCAATCTTCATGCCTTCGCTTTGGGAACTCTGCTTCTCATCCCCTGTGCAAATAAAAAGGCACAGCAGATCCAGGTGAGAGCATTAGCGTCTACTTTACGAGTAAAGATGTAACTTCTGGGCTTTGTCTATGACCAGACGCTGTGTTTGCTGTTTCCAGGGGTTTCTGTCCATGTGCAACCCAGTGGCCGTCCTGGAGCAGGTGGATGAGTTCATGAACACGGGTGAATTGGCTGGAATCCCTTCACAGGTCAGACTGGATCAGAAAACCTTCTACCACATGTTCGCCTCTCACAGTAGTTTGCATCTTTAGAGGAGATCATAACAATGAACAACACTGGAATCTCAAACATTGCATTGGGGCCGGCAGATGCAGACTTGAGGAAAACATGTGAGGCTGATTTTGCATGAGCAGAAAGCAATAAGTGAACGACAACTTAACTTATTAAAGGAATAAAGCTGTCCAAACCAACCTGCCGTTATGTAAAAAAGTAACGCCTCTCCTTGATGTCAGCAGCAGCAATAAATCATTAACCATCACTGGCAACTAATCATTTACTGTGGAGGATGTTTGAACCACTCTTCCTTGTAGAAATGTTTTTACTTTTTCACATTGGACGGTTTTAGAGCATCGACAACCTGTTTCATGTTATATCCCAGCATCTCAGTGTTTTTCTTTTTCTTTTTTTATCCCTTAGATATGAACTTGTTGTGCTATGAATCATTGTCTCACTACATAATCCCAGCAGTCTGAAGTTTTAGGCCATAAACCTCTGGCCAGATGTTCTCCCACAGGGTGAATTCATGCTCCCAACAATTGTGACAAGTTGTTCAGCTCGGTAAAGTTTCCCCAGACCATAATACTGCCACTACCACGTTTGACTTGATGAGCTAGATGATTTAGTTTTTGTTTTGTTTTGTTTTGGGTTTTTTTATCAAATTTAAGACATACTTAAATTAAAGTACTTATCAAATTTGTGGCCAGCAGTGGTTTTCATCCCAGAAGTCTCCTTCAGGATGTCATTTTTACATTATATTATGAACACTATGCGCTCCGCTATGCGGAGTAAATTTGATAGATCACTTACTGTTCCGTGTTTCCTCTATTTCTGGATTTATTCTCTTCATTGTGGGTTGCTAGAGTCTAAAGAAAGAACTTGTTTACTCTTTCGAAACTGACAGGTGTCAGTTTCTTGTGTCCGGTCTTATTTTGAACATGCTTAAATTAGGACATGCATTTTGAGATCTTTTCATCTAATGCACTATTTAAGTAATTTTTTAATTCTTGCAACAATCTGGGGTAAAATTGAATTTAGCTGTCCTTAAAATGCAGTTAATTGCATAAACTGCTTGACAATAACACATAGCAACATTTTAGACTCCTGTATCTTGAAGTCTCAGACCTTTAGTACAACGGTTTTGACTAAATCTCTAGCTAAATTTAAAGGTATTTAAATAACCATTTGGTTCAAACTTTATTATGTAAAACTTTCTATATAGAGCCTAATAATCAAACAGTTAATTTTATTTATGCTGTTTTACATAAAAAAAAATCAATTTATAGTTTACAAAAACTGAACTGGTTTGCTGTAGTTTGTCACTTTTTTTTTCTTTTTTTTTTTTTTTGCAAATTTGTGTTTTATAAGTCATATTTGAACCTCAAGCTTTACAGGTTCTTCCTGTACAAAAATTTAGCTTCCGTCCTGTTTATGTCACTTCTTTTTAAATGCATATTTCATGCAGGGAACACCGATGTATGTTTTTCCTCTTTTTAACCTTCAATGCATTGATGTTATCGAGTCCCAGAAAACATGTTGAACAGGAAATTATGCTGGATGAGTTTGATGGTTTGAAGTTAAGGAAGCCACAGAGCAATAAACAGAAATACTAAAAGAAGACCTTTTCATTGGGGTTATATTCTCTTCTAACTACTGGCTGATACTTTTATATTCCCTTAGGTCAGGGAGACGGTCTTGAAGTTCATCAGCCAAAACGGACAGCACCAGAAAGTGATGAAAACCAAACACTTCGCCCACCTGAAGCAACTCGTTGTGTCCAGTGGCCAACCCAACCAGCTGAAGGAGTTGGTGGAGTGCCTGATCAGCCAGAACTGGTAGGGATTTGTTGTTTTTCATGAAAATAGTGTTTTTCTTAAAGTGCTTCAGCTGTCTCGTCTCATTGTCAAAGAGTCAGATTGTGATACGAGAACTCACTGGTGTAGACTCGTCATCCAGGACAGGCTTATTGATCCAAATCAAGTGGCAAAAATAGAGACATCTTGAAGCAAAAGAAAACCCAAACATTGAGCTTAACAGAGGCCAGAAACTCACGTCTCCTATCTGCCCCATAAGGGACTTCAGAGGCTCTAAAACAAGAGAAGAAGTCCAGTTGCTTTCTGCTTAAGAACTCAGGTCTGATATGAGAAAGGAAACACTAATGTACTACATTTATAATCTCTATAAATATCAGATTTATGTGATCGACTCAGGCTGCTTGATTATTGCAGTAATCTGTTAGTTTGGATAATGATGAAATCTTGATTATTTTACTTGTCTAATCATTGGTTGAAAATCGGCCTCTCTTTCATGCATAAATGTTAAATTTAAATCCTGCATAGATTAATGGAAAAATACATAAAAATTTACACAAAGACACATCTGAGAGAATGTGTTGAAAACAAAAAAAATATCTTCCAGAATATCCCACATTCAGTCTGTGTTCATTAAATGGTTTTGCCAGGAGATTCCAGAAATCAATCAGCTGCAAAACAAAACAAGCTACAACAGCTCTGCTTTTTTAAATGATAAAAAGTTTTGTATTGCGAAGTACACTGCCTGGCCAAAATAAAAGTCGCCACCTGGATTTAACTAAGCAAATTGGTACAAGCCTCCTATTGGATCTAGCAACATTGTGTGCCCAAAG